>CM042320.1:36934488-36951988 GCA_023566125.1 Zingel zingel | reverse complement strand
TGTTTTACTGCATAGAGAAGAAAAATATTTTTCAGCACATGCTGGTTACCAAGTTGCTTATAAAATGCAAATAATGTCTCCAGTATCACTGATTTCTGTTTATGTTCCATACAATGACACACTTTAGTTGGCTGTTACTAACTCTGTACGTGAGAGTCTAGCTGCTTGACTTGTAGTTTAGTTTTAGGCTGGAAAACCCTTCAGTCACAGAAGGTCAATAATAACGGTCTAAAAATGTGTACTGCAAGCACTCGGTCACTCATGTGTTTTCTCTGGCTTTATAATTTTCAATTTTTTTATAACGGATCAAGCCATGTATAGTTAAATTTTGGCGTTCCATTTCGCTGCTCGTCTTGCCTTAATGTTTTTATCTGCTCTTTGATTTAAATAAAAGATTTAAGAACTCCAAATGTTCACTTGGTATGATTATCTTTTATATGAAAAACAAATGTTTGGAGGCCTGCTAAGAATGTGTGCAGACAAAATGGGGACATATGAGTAAAGAATGTGCACTTGTCATTCATCTTAAAGCATGTTTATGTGTCCGGGTAAATGCAGTACCCAGCTCAAACGTTTAATTATAGAGAGATACAACACACTGTCATTTAAAGCCACAGCTGAACCACCAGCGCCCTCTAGTGTAAGGTTGGAGTTTCTACTGCGTTGTATTATCCCTTTCACTTACCACAGATCCTCAGTCAGACACACATACTGTAGGTAGGTGGATGGATGGATGCAGTGCGGAGTCCTCAGCACAGGTCAGAAGGTCACCTCGTTCTGCTCTACATCCTTGCCTATGAGATCGGTTCAGTGAGTTTCACCATCCAGAGCACCCAGAAAGCCGAGGCCGTTGGGGTACAGCTGCTGCTGCGGCTTCGCTGGATCCTGCTGAGAACTGAAGGCAGGGGCCAGTGTAAGGTGAATAAACTTAAAATTACATATATGTACATATACGTTAAGTTAATGAGAAAAGATGCGTTTTTGTTCTACTAAATGCCTGTGATGTTTTACAGTGTATGCGCATCATACAAAGAATTATGTTTCAAATTACACAGTAGTAAACAAGGAAAGAAAATAATTTAATAGAATTAGGATTGGAATGAGAAGAAACGATACCAGAATGAAACGGAATCTGATATTGCTGTTATCCTTGCAAGGGTGTTGCAGTGTTGCAACATGCATTGCTAAAGACTATACGTTTTAACCATCCTGACCGTTAAAAAGAAACATTCAGATTGAAGTTTTCAAGCAAGTTAATGTTGTAATACTAAAGATGTGAATCCTATAATGTATTTAATTACAGCTATGCTTGCGAACTTACACACATTGGTGCTTTGGGTGAAATTGTCAGCATGCTAACATACTCACAATGACTATGCTAATGTGAGTTTTAGAAGGTATAATGTTTACCATCTTACCATTTTAGTCACTAAACATTAGTGTATTAGCATGCCATTAAGATATATCATGCTATTGGACATATTATAATTTTGACATGGTGATGTTAGAGGAAAAGTTAAGGGATTGCCAAAGTAGTTCATCCTGAGGGGGACTTTGGCATTTCATGACAATCCATCCAAAGGTTAAGAAAACAAAACAGAAAAAAAATTCTATGGTGGCACGAAAGGAAAAATCAGGGGATCACCAAAAACATTAAGGTACATACTCTGGGTACCATGCATGTCTGTACATAGACTAATGTTATGGCAATGAGTGCAAGTTGATAAGATATTTCAGTCCAGACCATAGACTGTAAAAGTAATGGTCGTAGCATCGGTAAAGATCGTGGTCTTTGGTTTTAAAGCTGGGAGTTTGGCCTTTGGCCGTAGCCATCTTTATATTTTTCGACCATTTTTGGATAAGTGGTCAGAGCTTGGGATGGCTGTGAAGCCTGTGTTGTGTATAGTTTCAATGGCGCTGCACTAAGCCAGATTTTAAAGAGGGAAAGTTGTTTCAACCACCTGACGTGAGTCATCCAGTGGAGTTTTGCCGACGGGTAAACGTGGACCTCCAGGCACTGAGCTGGATAAAATTGGGCAGACTTACCAACTAACGCTAGCTATCTTTGGTTGGCAAGGTGCTACCGAACACTGAACAAAACATATTTAGGTGACCAAAATGTTCCAATTTACATCCAGTGAGAGGTTCAAAGTCTAAGACAGAAACACGCACAACACCCAAAAACAAGATCACAGTTTAAATATACACAGTGCCATGGTTAGCATTGCTAAGCCTCTGTCATGATTGACAGGTCGTCGTGTAGCCAAGCCCTCAATCATGCCCTACTGTTTTTATCAATTTTGAAATAAATGGGACCATAATTTACAAAATGAACATCATGATGTATTGAAATAGACCTGAAAATAGCGTTTGAGACATAAACTTGTTAGGAACATGTTTACTGAGCTTATAAATCAATTGAGAAGTAGGGTCATTTTCTCAGGTTTCTGTGCAATCAAATACATCTTATTTCTGGAGCCAGTGGAGTTTCACCTCATGCTGGAAATTAGATAGAATGCAGGATTAAGGCACTTCCGCATTGGCTTCACTTTTCAGTCCCAGAAGTTGCTGCTTGGTCTGCACCAAAGGTGGACCGACCATCAGACCGATATTGCCGGCCCCAAGAGCCACGCCACGAGCAAGGCTAAATAAGATAAGATAAATAAATCATCAGTAAATCAATCACTGTTTAAACGTAATTGAATATTTTTGCATACCATCTTAAGGTACCCTATAATTATTCTCCAGCATGTCAGCCTCTCTGCAGTTGTTATAACAGTAGCTACGTACGGTTTGTTCTTCTGGAGGAGATATTTGAAAGCTTGAATCTGGATGTTTGAGATGTCTCACCGTCACTCCTAACAAGCAGTTAGCTGTTGGAGATTTATAAATAGAGGAGTTAACTTTAAATTGTCTCTTTAGAAAATATATTTCAGTTAATTTTTAGTACCTTAGTTGCATCACCTCTATACATTTGACTACACAGTTTGGGGTTGTTAATTTGTATAAGAAGTAACTGGGTTAGAAAATCACACATACAAACATAGCGACAGTGTCCGTTACCGCAGTGCACACACACACACACACACACACACACACACACACACACACACACACACACACACACACACACCAGGGGATGTGACATGTTGCAGAACTCTCACCGATCTCGCACGTCTTCATATAGCTCACAGTAAGAGCTCCTTCGTCATTCCCACATTACTGCCACCACTTCCACTGTTACACCCAGCGCTAACAAGACACGCATGTAGCTAGCCTCTCTCTCTCTCTCTCTCTCTCTCTCTCTCTCTCTCTCTCTCTCTCTCTCTCTCTCTCTCTCACACTCACTCACTCACTCACTCACTCACTCACACACACACACTACCGCTCTCGCTGCGTGGCGGTGACATATTGGATCTCACTATGCTGATGTGCTTGGCTGATCAGTGTCTCATGCTGGTAGCTATTAAAGTTTCTCCCAGACATACTGAGACAGGGCTTTATGACAACACAGCAGTTAGATGCAGATACATGAATGTGCAGCTTTTAAATTAATACTTCATTATACTATAAAACTTACAGTTTTTACCAAGCAATGGTTCATATAGAAGCTGTGAGATGACGTAGCGAAAACGGTAGCGAGTGGTTTGAAAGACCGAAATGCAAGGGGTTAAGCCTCTCTCCACAACGCGTACCCCCTATGGCGCCATTTCTATGCTAACAAGCTCACCCGCCGTTAGCATTCCATTGACGTCACTTTGATAGAGAATAACTTTACATCTGAAGCGTTTAAAGACTCTATTTGTCCGTTGTTGATTTCTAAAGAAACACAACAATGTATAAAAGGCTCCATTACCTTGTAGCTCACGTTATGGCTCCGTAGCAGACGTTTTTATAACAATAGGCTAACGATTGGGTCATAACCACGAGACTTACTGTCTCATAGTAGAGGAATTACCGTATAGTACAGGAGAAGCTCTCAGGCAGTTTGGACTTCCATTAGCTGTTTAAGTGTAATTACTAATGTTAACTATCATGTTAGTGATCAGTAATTAGCCTGTGCCTATGTTATCTCCTTACATATACCTACGCTCTCCGTCTCTGCTAGATTGGGAATGATTGAGATTTCTCTTGGCACAGCTACCAGAAGACTTCCAACTTTCAGACAGGTTGCTCACGTCACATCTACGTCTTCAAGCTCAGTTGGAGGCTGCTCAGTAACACTCAGCCATCTCCGGAAAAGAGCTTCTAATATCCTTCACTGGTCTCCGTCCAGAGACACGGGACCTGTTGGTCCATTTATTTTACAAAATGCTGCATAAGGAGGTTGGTAGGGGTGGTGGATGGGTCAAACATCACAGGACTTTCACCCAGAGACCGGGGTTTGTGTCCCGTTCTTGTGCCGCATGTCAGTAAGTATGTCCCGACCGAGAGCGTCAAAAGTGACGTCATGAGTCCCGACGAGGAGTAAAATAATTGATTATTTAGTTATTTATTATTTGGCCTATCAGTGGTGGCAGGACAAGCTGTACACACAACTTTCGGCATATTTATTTAAATATTTATTTAAATTTATTTTTTAATTTAACCATTATTTATCCAGGTAAGTCGATTGAGAACAAATTCTCATTTGCAACGACGACCTGTCACATTCACACAGTTACACATTCGTACCTGGAAGCTGCTCTGTTCAAAGAAAAAGGTTAAAGGAATGGCAATTCAGTGTTTTCAACCCTTTATTGAACAGAGAGCGCCATCTAGTGAGCTCAGAAAATAAAGACAGTGGTTCGCGAAGCTTCATTTGAGCATCACTAGTGAGAGATTCAGCCCAGTTTGTCCCAGTTGGGTCTAATTGGGTTAATTGAAATTTGAAAAAAAAGTCTACGAGTGGAAGTAACAGAGAGCATCAACTCTTTAATGATCTGTAATCTGTAAGCATGACGGCAGGTGACTTTGTCAGATCGGGTGTGAGAATCCAACAATGATTCTTGTCAGAGATCGAGGTGTGTTCACACCCTTTGCTGTGTGTGTGTGTGTGTGTGTGTGTGTGTGTGTGTGTGTGTGTGTGTGTGTGTGTGTGTGTGTGTGTGTGTGTGTGTGTGTGTTGCAATTTTTTCATTGTGTGGATACATGGAAGTCTATGCATGTGTGTATAAAGATTTTGTGTGTGTGGCTGCCTCACCTGCAGGTGCAAATTAGAAAGCCAATTATGAGAGTTGACAGAAAAGCAGTGAAGCATCAGAGACTTTCACCACACGTCTTGAGTCAGAACGGAAAAAAAAGTTTAGTTTTCTCTTGAACCTTAGTACTCTTCCAGAGATTTCAATGCATTTTACTTTTCTTAAAAGATAAGTCTGGTGATATTCTATATTTTTCTTACTGTAAACAAATGTAGTAAAAAGACCGAAACCACCAACGTGTTCGTCTGTCTCTCAATACTTCCTGATCCGCTACCCTGACTGTGGCATTCCCCTCCAACCTCATTTGTTCCTATACTGAGTATACAACTTTAAAAAAATTCAACAAAAAAAAAATGTAGTGAAATGATTTTAAAAAATAACTAGGCGCTGTATTTTTTAGCAAATGTTACTCAAACAGGATTACATAGGACATTTATTCAGAACTATTTTAAGTGGATGTATTAGACTTTACATGCATACACAGACAGTAGGATCAATGTATTAGTTAGTTTTCATGTTGCCATGGGATTTATTGACCTTAAGAAAAGTATAGAATATTACCAGACATCCTTTTAACTGTCCTGAGTAACGAACATCACATTAGGTTATCAAACTTTATGTTCTGAACATTTTGTTAGGGTTACTTTTTTGGTGCTTGATAAATTATTTTTGAGCAGCCGGCCATTTAGCCATACCATATATATATATCTATCTATATATATATATATATATATATATATATATATATATATATATATATATATATATATATATATATATATATATATATATATATATATATATCTCATTGCTCTTCTTATTGTCATCTGAAAGAACTAGTGCATCACTGTGGCCAAACTGTTCAGTTCCCCCAGTTGCATTTTCATTTGGCTGTTCACTCTTATATATTAAGGAAATGGAATTCAAGAGGAGTTCAGCTCACTTATTATTGCAACCTTGACAACTAGAGTGACAATACAAATTTTTCTGTTTGAATTTATGTGTATGAATGTATATATGTGGTTTAATTTAGTCATTTTCTGTAAACTGTTTTACTCCAACATAGAATCTAAAAGTATGAATAAAAAAAAAAAAAGATAGTGATCTTTGGTATGTTACATAAACTACCAAAGAAAGGTCTTAAAATTGCCCATAATTAATATATGCAGTCTCGGGAATAAATTGAGTGATTTAAGATATACTGCAACCAAATAACTGAAACTCATTTAGACTCTACATTTGATGATTCAACTTTAATGATTGATGGATACAGCATTTTTAGGAATGACAAGAATGCATATGGAGGAGGAGTTGCTATCAATATTCAGCATCATATGCCTGTCAAAGTGATGCCAGATTGAATGTATTCTAGTATTGAAGTAATTTGGTTAAAAGTGAGTCTGAAACATCTTAAGCCAATACTCATAGGATGCTGTTACAGACCTCCAAATGCTAATAGTGAGTATTTGGACAAAATATGTGATATGCTAGATCATGTTAGTAGTATGAATCTTACTTAATGGGTGACTTCAACATAGATTGGAATTATTCTGACTGTCCTAGGAAAATCAAATTAATAAACACAGCAACGGCATGTGGATTATCACAGGTAATTAATAAACCGACTAGAATATGTATAAAAAGGGATGGCACTCAATCAGCTTCCTGCATTGACCACATGTTTATAAATAGACTAGAACTTTGCTCAAATTGCTTATCTGTGCCAATTGGTTGTAGTGACCATAATCTTATTGCAATTGTAAGGAAAACAAAAGTTCCTAAATCTGGTCCAAAAGTAATAATGAAAAGGTCATTTAGAAGATTCAATCAATTACAATATGAAGATGATATCAGTAATACAAATTGGTCAGAGGTATTTCTACAAAAGGATCCAGAGAAAGCATTTCAGCTTTTTGATCGAACTTTAATGACAATTGTAGAAAATCATGCACCAATAAAAAAGTTTACTGTTCGAAATGTCAACACCCCGTGGTTAGATCAAGAATTAAAAGATCTTATGAAAGAGAGAGATCTAGCTAAACAAGCAGCAATCATATCTACATTTAAATCGGACTGGCAAATATATTGTAAACTTAGAAATTTTGTAACTAAGTTAAATAAGAAAAAAAAAATTGTATTACAATAAGAAAATGACAGAAATTAAACATGATAGTAAACAATTATGGAATACATTGAATAATATATTAAGAGGAAATAATAAAACTCCAACTCCAGGTTATTTAGAAAATGAAGGTGAATTTTTTACTGAACCAAGTGATATAGCGAATCATCTCAACGACTATTTCATAAATAAAATAAATAATCTTAAAAATATTACACAGTCACACAAGACAGATTTATCAAATACATTGATGAATAAGATGATGGAAGGTAAAACATGTAGTTTTAAAGTCAAGAGAGTCGGTGAATTACTTCTGATGAATTGTAAAAACAAACCACCTGGTGTTGACTATCTTGAATAAAAGTTGCTTAAGTCAATAGTTTCAATCATTGCTCCTACTATTGCTCATATAATTAATATGTGTTTTATGGAAAATATATGTTTGCAAGAATGGAAAATATGTAAAGTTGTGCCAATACCTAAAAATAACAGTAGAGCAATAAGTTTATTACCAATTCTCGGTAAAATAATGGAAAGAATTGTTTATGAACAGATTAAGTCTAATTTTTTAAATAATGATTTAATTACAAATTGTCAGCATGCATATAGAGGAAAACACTCAACAGCCACTGCCCTGACTCAGATGGTAGATGACTGGTTCAAGGATATGGAGGAAAGGAAAATAATAGGTGTTGTAATGCTTGATTTTTGATTTTAAATTTTTGTTTTATATCAGAAAATATTGGACATAGAAATAAGCGCTGAAAATGTGTAGAAGAAAAATTTTAATATTTAAAACGTTGGAAAAAGCAAAAACAAATTGTGAAAAAAGGCGTCACAAATGTCAGAAAAAAAAGTGTTTTTTTCAAGGTTGAAATGAAGACAACACAAGGGTTAAATACAAAACTACAGAGAGAGCTACAGTTAGTGGTGGACTGGATAAGGAGTAACACATTGATTCTCAATGTATCTAAAACTACTTGTTTAGTGGTTGGAACTCCTTTTTCTTTATGTTCCAAACCGAAACTTGAACTCAGCATAGAGCAAAATTCTGTAGAGCAAAGAGAAGAGGCTAAACTTTTGGGAGTGATGATTGATAATAGATTGTGTTGGGATAGACATGTTCAGAAACTGGTAACTAAAATGGGCAACACTTTGTCTGTTATTAAAAGGTGTGCAAAAAAACTTTACACTACAGACCGTTAAACAAGTACTTCATGCTTTGTTTTTTTCACACCTTGATTACTGTTCTGTGGTTTGATCCAGCACCTCAACAATTAATATAAGAAAACTACAAGTGATTCAGAATAAAGCGGCACGTGTGGCTCTCTCATGTGGGTTTAGATCAGATGTTGATAAAATGCATGAAAGACTGTCATGGTTTAAAGTTAAAAACAGATTTGTGTATTCACTTATGTTTTTTTACATAATGTTATAACAAACAAAATACCTTTTACTTTATACATATAAAAAACTATCCTTTAGTACTGATATACATCATTATCCAACAAGGCACGCTGTAGGAGGTAGTTTTATTTTACCTAAAGTGAAAACCAAATCAAGTCAACGTTCAGTCAGGTCCGGAGCAATGTGTGACTGGAACTCTCTCCCAAATACTATCAAACAACAAATCACTCAGTATGGTTTTAAAAAATCACTTAAGAAATATTACCTTCAAAGAAATTTCAATAATACCTATTTAGACAGAGTCTGCTATAGGGCTTTTTGTTATATCTTATTTTTAAAAATAGATCTATTCGGGCTAGCGTAATCTTTTCAACTTCTTTTATATTATTTATTTATTTGTATTTTTTTATTAATTGCGTTAATTGTAAAATATGATTTGTATTTTCAAATGTTGTGTAATGTGAAGTAATGTCTTGTGCGAATGGTGTGTAATGTGATGTCGTTAATTGTATTGTCACATAATAGATTGTAGGACCCCAGGAAGAATAGCTTTAGCTTATGCTGAAGCTAATGGGGATCCACATAAAACAAAACAAACAAACAAACTCAGGCAGTCAATGGTCGCTTTGACTGACACAAACCTCCCAGCATGCACCCTTGAATTCGCAGCCGCCTACCTCCAAGATATCCTGATTGGCCACTGTAAATCTATGATGTGGGAAATTAGCAGATCTCATATTTTCAGCATAGGGTGATAAGATCGGACACAATACTAAATGCCTAAAATGTGGTAATATCAGTTTGTATAGAATGTATTTTTGTACTTTCAAATTACGAGTTACTTTTATTTTATTCAAATACATTTTCTCATACCAGCTTGATGCATTTAAGGATCAAGTATTTGTCATTTGTAACAAGATACAAACTTGTTGATGTATTTGTGCCCATTGCTGTGTCTTTAAAGCTATAGTTTCTGTCGCCCCCATGAGGAATTCTAAGTAATGACAACGAAACTGTCGGCGCGTCCACATGATACAAGCCTTCCGTGATCGTGCATCACCCTCACCTCCCCCTCCACGCAGTTGCTAGTAGCCAAGGAGGACACGGAGGATTGAAAAAACATGATGGACTCTTCAGAAGAGGCAATTATCTTTACTCCAGTTTCTACACGTGAAAGTTGCCGGACAACACAATCTTTTGAACATAGTCATACTGAGAAATCCAGAGAGACTTGTGTGAAGCTGATAGTCTTCATTAGCTTTGTAGAAACTCATTTGGCAACGGCTTGAGTTGAACGGACGTTCATTAATATCAAAAAGTTACGCACTAAAGCTTTAACATAAACATTAAATACGGAAACACAACTACATCAACAACAACAACCTAATAACTATATAAAACTAGTGCTGTCAGTTAAACGCGTTAACGGCGTTAACGCAAACCCATTTTAACGGCTTAAAAAAAAAAAATTAACACAAGATTAACGTTCTTTTTGGCCTAGCAAACTTTGTAGTTTTTTTCACATGATGTTGCAACAACTAGTAACGTTAGAAAAACTACAACACCACACCAGATCTAGCTAGACTGGAAACTAAACAACAGGCACGCTGCACACACTTGTTTGGGCTTGCAAACTGGCCAAAGAGTAGTACATACCTGCAAACTAGTCGCTTTTCAGCGAAAATCAACGTTTTGAATGGAAAAATGTCATCCACGTGAATCGTGTAGATCCGAAGACTTTTTATTTGGGGCGGGGGGTCCGAAACCCGGTGCTAATACGGCACCGATGCCTTAATGACCGTTATCTACCGGACCGAATAGCAACGTGGATTTTGGTGCCACTGAAATGCCTGCGCTTCTTTCTGATGCTCCGAAAACGGACGTTAGAGGGAACTGAAACATCGCCGAAAAAACACAGACTCATCCTCGTCTCGCCAGCCTTGTGGTGCATTCAAAGTTATTGTAAAATACGCTTTTCCCATCAAGTGGTTGTTTTCGCCATTTTGTGCTCCTTTTTTTTTTACATATTTTTGAACAGACAAATACAATTGAACAAGGTGCTCCTTTTTTAAATAAATAAATAAATAAATATATATATATATATATATATATATATATATATATATATATATATATATATATATATATATATATATATACAGTGCCTTGCGAAAGTATTCGGCCCCCTTGAACTTTTCGACCTTTTGCCACATTTCAGGCTTCAAACATAAAGATATAAAACTAATTTTCTGTGAAGAATCAACAACAAGTGGGACACAATCATGAAGTGGAACGAAATTTATTGGATATTTCAAACTGTTTTAACAGATAAAAAACTGAAAAATTGGGCGTGCAAAATTAGTCAGCCCCCTTACTTTCAGTGCAGCAAACTCTCTCCAGAAGTTCAGTGAGGATCTCTGAATGATCCAATGTTGACCTAAATGACTAATGATGAAAAATAGAATCCACCTGTGTGTAATCAAGTCTCCGTATAAATGCACCTGCTCTGTGATAGTCTCAGAGGTCTGTTTAAAGAGCAGAGAGCATCATGAAGAACAAGGAACACACCAGGCAGGTCCCAGATACTGTTGTGGAGAAGTTTAAAGCCGGATTTGGATACAAAAAGATTTCCCAAGCTTTAAAGATCCCAAAGAGCACTGTGAAAGCGATAATATTGAAATGGAAGGAGTATCAGACCACTGCAAATCTACGAAGACCCGGCCGTCCCTCTAAACTTTCAGCTCATACAAGGAGAAGACTGATCAGAGATGCAGCCAAGAGGCCCATGATCACTCTGGATGAACTGCAGATATCTACAGCTGAGGTGGGAGACTCTGTCCATAGGACAACAATCAGTCGTATACTGCACAAATCTGGCCTTTATGGAAGAGTGGCAAGAAGAAAGCCATTTCTTAAAGATATCCATAAAAAGTGTCATTTAAAGTTTGCCACAAGCCACCTGGGAGACACACCAAACATGTGGAAGAAGGTGCTCTGGTCAGATGAAACCAAAATCAAACTTTTTGGCAACAATGCAAAACGTTATGTTTGGCGTAAAAGCAACACAGCTCATCACCCTGAACACACCCTCCCCACTGTCAAACATGGTGGTGGCAGCATCATGGTTTGGGCCTGCTTTTCTTCAGCAGGGACAGGGAAGATGGTTAAAATTGATGGGAAGATGGATGGAGCCAAATACAGGACCATTCTGGAAGAAAACCTGATGGAGTCTGCAAAAGACCTGAGACTGGGACAGAGATTTGTCTTCCAACAAGACAATGATCCAAAACATAAAGCAAAATCTACAATGGAATGGTTCACAAATAAACATATCCAGGTGTTAGAATGGCCAAGTCAAAGTCCAGACCTGAATCCAATCGAGAATCTGTGGAAAGAACTGAAAACTGCTGTTCACAAACGCTCTCCATCCAACCTCACTGAGCTCCAGCTGTTTTTCAAGGAGGAATGGGCAAAAATGTCAGTCTCTCGATGTGCAAAACTGATCGAGACATACCCCAAGAGACTTACATTTGTAATCGCAGCAAAAGGTGGCGCTACAAACTATTAACTTGAGGGGGCTGAATAATTTTGCACGCCCAATTTTTCAGTTTTTTATCTGTTAAAACAGTTTGAAATATCCGATAAATTTCGTTCCACTTCATGATTGTGTCCCACTTGTTGTTGATTCTTCACCAAAAATTACAGTTTTATATCTTTATGTTTGAAGCCTGAAATGTGGCAAACGGTCGAAAAGTTCAAGGGGGCCGAATACTTTCGCAAGGCACTGTATATATGAACAACGGTTCAGGCACCGTTTTAAAAGTATCGTATCATGTTGATAAGAGCATTAAAATGATAAAAAATAATGGGACAAAAAGAAATCAAGGGACATAAAAAAAATAGATAAAAATGTGTGATTAATTGCAATTAATTGCAAGTTAACTATGACATTAATGCGATTAATCACGATTAAATATTTTAATCATTTGACAGCACTAATAAAAACAAAGAAAAGCATATAATCAGCAGTTTAGTTGTAACTCAGACTTGATCATGTGTGTGGTAGGCCACAAGCACAACAGTTATTTTGGTTGAGATGGATCCGCTTTTTGTGGTTTTTGACAGATTTGCTTCATATACAGGCAGTCAAACAAGACTTTTAATCCTCTTGTTTATTTTTACCTACATGCTGACCCTCTAGCATGTAAGACAGTACAACAGACAAATAAATATATATTTTCACGCTTTTTATAGATCTGGCAGACATGTCTGTACACATTACGCATGCATGTAGAGGAGGTGACCGGAGATGTGGGGAATGCATAGACTGTTAATATTTACAGTCTATGGGGGAATGTCACACCGTTTTTGTCACTGACAAAGAAGGGTGTAGCAGGGAAAGTTGTTGTGATGCCACCGGCTGGTTGTATTCAAAACACTTAAGCTACAGTATTTGGCAAGTTAATAAAAAAATAAAAAATAAAATAAATATATATAAACTTAGCACAAAACGTAAGGGAATTTGTATTTGGTAGATTATTTATCTGTGGTAACAATGCTTTTTGGCAATAAATATTATACAGTTGGAAAGCCTGCTTAGTTCCCTTACAAGAACATGTATTTGTGGGATGAGCAGCAGTGCTGAGTATGTGGGTTGCGCCCATGAAAAATTTGCCAAATTTTCTCTGCCAATGCCAAACAATTTATTCTGCCATTGACTCGTTTGGTGTTTGGTGGATTGGATGATTGAAGTTTGAAGAAACAAGACATATTGGCAATTTATGGAAAGATTCTGAATGGAAAGTTTACTTTTAAAAAGTTGCCAAATGGTTCCATTGATAATACCAAAGTGATCTGTGTGTTTTGTCGTTGTGAACTGAACTATCATCGCAGCACGTCCAGTCTGAAATACCACTTGATGGCCAATCACACAGCTGATGGCAATTCTCCGCCCCCTCGTCAAAGCCGTCACATTGTGTGAGAGATTATTTGCTCCAAGTCTGAATGACTGCTCCAAGTGAGAATGTTAGTGTGAAATTGAACACTACAGTATATGCCAATGTTGTATTCAATAAAAAAAAACATTTGCACAAAGCAAGCTGATCCACTTTTCTATGTTGATAAGAGCATTAAATGAGAAAAAAATAATGGGACAAAAAGAAATCTAGGGACATTTAGAAGAGATAAAAATGTGCGATCAATTGCGAGTTAACTATGACATTAATGCGGTTATTGCGATTAAATATTTTAATATATTTATTTTAATGTTTAACAGCACTAAGTGGGATTAAAACTCACTATTTACATTATTTACAGTACTTCATTTACAGCTGATATGTGAAAAGATACACAAACTTATTTGTTTAACAGTAATTTAGTTTTACTGCGAACCGTCACAGGAAGTGCTTTTATTTTGAAGTAGCCTACACAGAAGTTATCTGTTGTGTACTCTTGCTAGCTTATTGAGATGAACGTGAGACGCTAGATTCAAAACATGTCCGTCAAGCCTAAATTGTTCACTTTCTTGTGTGTAAAACTGCAACATATTAACCAGTAAATGTTCACAGTAAAAGACGTTTTTGGTCGTCATTCGAAGCCATTCCACTACAGAAGGCATGTTGGGTGGGTGAAATTAGAAAGCTAACGTTAGCTAACGAGCAGCAGCCGAGTAGTGTTCGGTTCGGTGGAAAAAAATTCTAAGGTTCAGCAGAAACCGAACCCCGTCAAAAAGCCCAATATTCGGCCAATCCGAATCCTGGATTCGGTGCATCCCTAGTTTAAAGGTCCAGTGTGTAACGTGTTTAGTTGTTCATTATCAAAATCTGTGTTGCCCGTTGATAAACTTGTCCTTTTTAATGAATATTTACCACCACCATCAATTCCAAGTATTCTTTTTGGCTTGAAATGTTACATTTGCATTCACATGAACTGGGTTACACGCTCCATATTCAGGCGCCATCTTGAAATACGTTAGGGACTACTGCTCCGCCTTTCGCATTTTCGTTGTCACATGATAAACTCACAGGTGCTGCTAATGGGTATCGTAGCTTCTCAGCCCCGGCAAGTTTGAACAAGAAAACATGGAGGACCACATGTATTCAAAATCCAAATTTCAGGAACAGGAGTCTTCTTCACCCAGAAAAAGAACAATGATATTGAAAAGAGCAAGAGACCGACTTTTTGAAGCGTGAAGGCTACCGTAGATGTAATACGTACTTTGAACTGCGTGGCACAAGAGAGTTGATTGCGATATACGAGCTCAATGCTAGATGGGAGAAATTCCTACACATTGGACCTTTATAGTGGCTGTATGTAACTTTCAGTTTGTTTCGATTTCAGCGGCCCCTTTGGACAACAGCGGTAGCGTTTTTACCACACCTGCCGGAGTTAGCGTTGCGGTGAGGTCATATAGTTGCGATGAATGTTTTGCTCAGAAAATCATTCATTTACATATTGGAATATACTGTGGATCCTGTATATTCCAATATGTCGATCACAAATGTGTGGACAGCGACTGGACCTATGGATAAAGGGGACAGGAAACACCCTCAAACACTTACATATTATACATGTTATTGTTACATTAGTCTATATCTGAGACGTTCCGCTTCCGGGATTGCTCAGGTGCCGCTAAAAATTCCCTTCTTTTCGGCCGGATGTCCATTACCTTCCGCTTTTCTTTGTGTTAGAATTTTAAACTCCAGTGTATTTATGAGGACTATGGTTACCTGCTCCTCAGATCTCTGCAGGGTAAATCCAGACAGCTAGCTAGACTATCTGTCCAATCTGAGTTTTCTGTTGCACGACTAAAACTACTTTTGAATGTACACGTTCCACCAAAACAAGTTCCTTCCTGAGGCTATTTTGCAGAGGCGCTATTGCTCCGTCTGACGATTGTGATGGGTTTAAAGAAATGCCAATAAACCAGAGCATGTTTATCCCAGAATGCTGTGTGGACTATCCATCCATCGTCATCCACTTATCCGGGGCAGCAGCTCCACCAGGGGAACCCAAACTTCCCTTTCCCGAGCCACATTAACCAGCTCTGACTGGGGGATCCTGAGGCGTTCCCAGGCCAGGGTGGAGATATAATCTCTCCACCTAGTCCTGGGTCTTCCCCGAGGCCTCCGGCCAGCTGCATGTGTCTGGAACACCTCTTATCAGATGCCCAAACCACCTCAACTGGCTCCTTTTGACGCAAAGGAGCAGCGGCTCTACTCCGAGATCCTCACAGATGACCGAGCTTCTCACCCTATCTCTAAGGGAGGTTAATAAACTGTTAATAATTTTTTTTCTGCAGCTTTCTTCTATATATACTTAATATATATATATGTTTATATAACATTGGTAACCACTAGGGGTGTAAAGATTCACCGATACAAATCGGTATCCGGTTGTATTATCACAGATATGACTACATTGATACACAGACCCATGCATCGGTGTAAATGGACCAAGATTTGGCCGTCATCCATGCATTTGTGTGTTCATAAACATGTGAGTAGACTGTTATAAATATGTATAGATATGTATTTGGGTGTGTTAAGTTTATTTTGAAGTTTATATGTTCTAAGATGTTCAGTTACATGCTAGCGCTCACAACAGTATTATTGTGCTCACGTGTACTCACGTAATACTGTGTATGATTATTGGAGTGCTCACAATGGCTGTGTAACGTGGACCTGTGTTTGAGTTACTGTCTCTAAGATTACAGCAGCAAGGATGCAGTTTCATTTAACATGGAGTTGATGTGGATGTTATTTGGTTGTAAGAGGCTAGCTAATTAAGTTGAAGTAACAGTGTATACTATTAGCATGTCGTAGCTTTGCTATTCCCTGGTCCCTTTAACAAAATATATATATATATATATTTACTTGAAGGTAGGCTTATTTCATAGAATTGGCTTATTTTAATTCATAATGGGAAATGAATGTGTGTACATTAAACGAATATTAACTGTATCTATCAGATTGAATGGTATCTCATGGCACCGAATCGTTTCAACATCGAATCGGATCGCACTGAATTGTTTCATATTAAAATGTATTGTCCCTGAACCGTAGCCGACGTATCTAGATATGTATCGGATCGTCCTATAAGGGAGAGATGCACACCCCTAGTAACCACACAGCTCATTTGGGTATGTGCCAGATGCTCCTAATTCACCGCACTCACTACCCTGACTATTAGCATCATCGTTATTTATAACTGTTTATGTTGCGGACAGCAGAAACAGCTAAATAGCTACGTTTAGGAAAACTACATGTCACTACTCCATTCATACTGCGTACCTCTTCATCATCAGTATGTGAACAGTTCAAATATTGTACTCTGGCAGTGCAGAAGGTGATTGTGATGGGGTGATGGGTGAGTGAAGGGGGTGGAGAGTAAGTGTGGGGAGCAGGGTGGGGGGAACGGGGTGTTGCTGGTGACTTGGGACTTGTGATGAAAAGCTGACACGGTACTACAGGGACCTGAGCACTGTCAAACTGTCATACCATTCCCACTCACACACAATGGGAAAGCCAATTATACATGTGCTGTGTGTGTGTGTGTGTGTGTGTGTGTGAGAGAGAGAGAGAGACACCGACATACCCACGAGTTAGAACTGTTGTAGGGCCACTGCCAATATATCCTTTTGACCAACCAAGTGGGTTTTGACTTCACATTGCAATTTGAGTGCAACGCCAGCTCTCTCTCTTACAGGAACCTACTGTTTAAACACGAGTTTGATCATTAACATTTCTCATACAGTTGTTAACACTATCTGTGCTCACCTTTTCTGTCAAAT
>CM042320.1:36686988-36929488 GCA_023566125.1 Zingel zingel | reverse complement strand
GGTATATTCAGTATTTAGCATTTAGCAATTTTTTCTGCTTGCTCGGAACTAAAGCTTAGATTGGGCCCAAAAAATCAAGCCCGACCCTACCCGAGCCTGTGCATGTTGCGTCCGAGCCCGGCCCGACCCGAGACATTAACTGTAATTATGAGCCTGAGCCCAATTTAAACCCGACAATTTTTTAATACATGGGCCGTTATAAATGACATTCTCAACTACAATTCCGAGTTGTTTGAACTACAGAAATCTGTTTAGAATTATCTTAATGAATAATGCAACAAGGACGAAGCATGTAAACCATGCTGTTGGTTTATTCAGAATGGAATGGATCGCAAATGGATCCAAATGAAGAAACGTAAAAAAAAAAACTCGACCCTAGCTCCCTCAGCCGAATAGTGTTGGTAACAGATCAAGGCAGCAACATAATCAAAACCCTGGAACCATATAGGAGACTTTCTTGTCTCGATCACCTAATTAATACTGTCCTTTGGCACGGTCTGCAGGCTGACAACAGTGCTGCAGAGGGGGGAGACACGATGTAGCACAGTTTACCCCACACTCAAGTCAGTGCAGGACATACACCCAGAGATACGGGAGAAGCTGGAGAGGCATAGCTTTCTCCACGCTGAATAAGGCTAATAAAGTAATGATTAAAAAAAACACAAATGCTTGATCAAGGGCCCAGCCCAACCCGGCCCGAGGAGAGCAGCGGAAAATATCGGTTCGGGCTCGGCCTCGGGCAGAGAATCTAAACTCTACTCAGAACACACCAAAGCGACAAGACGTAATACATCTCCATAACAGCAGGTGGTGCTAATCTGTATTGTCACCCAAAAAGGAAAACTGGTAGCTGATTGGACGAACGCGTCACGTGGGTCTGGTTTCTCAGGAAATTCAAAGCCAGACTGTCATGGCGACTTGTTCAGAATATGATATCATATTTTACTAAAGAAATAGACCATGCAGTTGCTGAATCTGTCTTCATTTCAGATTAACAAAGGTCAGTTTAAAAGATTTTCGTCAGATTTTGAGAGACTCTAGTCACGCTCATCCTGCTCCCCGTTTCCGGGTTAGCACTCTACCAATCAGATTGGTCATTTTAGTCCGACTGCCGGCAGTGCCCGCCTTCCGATTCAACATGTCAAATCGGCCAAAATGAACGAACATCATTATAATTCATATTCATTTGTGGATTAGTTAAACATGGGGGAAAAAAATCGATACGGCATAGTATCATGATATCTCCCCCTGGCAATACTGTATCGATACACAAGTATCGATCTATTATTATATACAGTGAGGAAAATAAGTATTTGAACACCCTGCTATTTTGCAGGTTCTCCCACTTGGAAATCATGGAGGGGTCTGAAATTGTCATCGAAGGTGCATGTCCACTGTGAGAGACATAATCTAAAAACAAAAATCCAGAAATCACAATGTATGATATTTTAACTATTTATTTGTATGATACAGCTGAAAATAAGTATTTGAACACCTGAGAAAATCAATGTTAATATTTGGTACAGTAGCCTTTGTTTGCAATTACAGAGGTCAAACGTTTCCTGTAGTTTTTCACCAGGTTTGCACACACTGCAGGAGGGAGTTTGGCCCACTCCTCCACACAGATCTTCTCTAGATCAGTCAGGTTTCTGGGCTGTCGCTGAGAAACACGGGAGTTTGAGCTCCCTCCAAAGATTCTCTATTGGGTTTAGGTCTGGAGACTGGCTAGGCCACGCCAGAACCTTGATATGCTTCTTACAGAGCCACTCCTTGGTTATCCTGGCTGTGTGCTTCAGGTCATTGTCATGTTGGAAGACCCAGCCTCGACCCATCTTCAATGCTCTAACTGAGGGAAGGAGGTTGTTCCCCAAAATCTCACAATACATGGCCCCGGTCATCCTCTCCTTAATACAGTGCAGTCGCCCTGTCCCATGTGCAGAAAAACATCCCCAAAGCATGATGCTACCACCCCCATGCTTCACAGTACGGATGGTGTTCTTGGGATGGTACTCATCATTCTTCTTCCTCCAAACACGGTTAGTGGAATTATGACCAAAAAGTTCTATTTTGGTCTCATCTGACTACATGACTTTCTCCCATTACTCCTCTGGATCATCCAAATGGTCATTGGCAAACTTAAGACGGGCCTTGACATGTGCTGGTTTAAGCAGGGGAACCTTCCGTGCCATGCATGATTTCAAACCATGACGTCTTAGTGTATTACCAACAGTAACCTTGGAAACGGTGGTCCCAGCTCTTTTCAGGTCATTGACCAGCTCCTCTCGTGTAGTCTTGGGCTGATTTCTCACCTTTCTTAGGATCATTGAGACCCCACGAGGTGAGATCTTGCATGGAGCCCCAGTCCGAGGGAGATTGACAGTCATGTTTAGCTTCTTCCATTTTCTAATGATTGCTCCAACAGTGGACCTTTTTTCACCAAGCTGCTTGGCAATTTCCCCGTAGCCCTTTCCAGCCTTGTGGAGGTGTACAATTTTGTCTCTAGTGTCTTTGGACAGCTCTTTGGTCTTGGCCATGTTAGTAGTTGGATTCTTACTGATTGTATGGGGTGGACAGGTGTCTTTATGCAGCTAACGACCTCAAACAGGTGCATCTAATTTAGGATAATAAATGGAGTGGAGGTGGACATTTTAAAGGCAGACTAACAGGTCTTTGAGGGTCAGAATTCTAGCTGATAGACAGGTGTTCAAATACTTATTTGCAGCTGTATCATACAAATAAATAGTTAAAAAATCATACATTGTGATTTCTGTATTTTTTTTTTAGATTATGTCTCTCACAGTGGACATGCACCTACGATGACAATTTCAGACCCCTCCATGATTTCCAAGTGGGAGAATCTGCAAAATAGCAGGGTGTTCAAATACTTATTTTCCTCACTGTATGTGTTGGTCACTTTGACTGCTTGACAATCCCATTTTGCAGCAATACAATTGAAGTGAGATGAACGCTCAGTTACGTTGAAACCTTGGTTCTCTGAGTGAAGAGACTATCTCTCCAGCTGTAGGCCGCACGGAGACGGTTCCGCTCAAACTATCAGTGAATCCACGCCAGAACAGGTTCTTTATAGGAAATAGCATAGGGCGTGGCCAGGCAAGCCGGTGTGTCTTAAAGAAGTATCCACATACCTGACCTCAGGGGGATCATCCCCGTATATATTGAATATGTCTCGATACGATAGAGAACAAACAGAGAAATGTATCTTTTTAGATAAAACAGATGTTGGCAAAGTTTCATTTTGGGGACATAATTTAAAGTTGTAAAAAATTTGAAGTTGGAAAAAAGGTAATATATTGCAACGTATCGCAGAATATTGCAATATGTTTAAAATTGCAATAATATCGTATCATGACATAAGTATCGTGATGATATCGTATCGTGAGGCCTCTGGTGATTCACACCCCTACTACTAACCTGTTAAGTGGGAGGAATGGTGAGGCAGGAGGCAGCTGTTTGCAGCTGTCAATCATCCCTGAATTATGGCTGTCCCCATAATGCATATATCCAGCTAATTGAAATAGCTCACATTATTGTATTGTGTGAACAGTTAACCTTAGTTAATATTGTATGTGGCGTTTTCTTTTGCGGGGTACAAATCCACCAAAACAAGTTCCTTCCCGAGACATCTTTTTTTGCCTAGTTATTAATATTCCAGACTCCTTTTTAGCATTGTAGTGGCTGAATTTTCTGTCATGATACTGCAGACATGGGTGTTTAAATTCACAGTTAGCATTAACAGAAGACTACCTTATGTACAATACTGTACATAACGGAAATAGTATAGTATAGATTGTATAGTAAATAGTATAGACACAGACTGAATTAAGAAGAGGAATAACCAAATAGAATATTATAAAACTGGACAGGTGGTGTAAAGGAACTCTTCATAACTTGTTCATATAACTTTTGGAATGAACAACTTTAATTAAATACAACTTGCCTCCTTTTTCTTCTCACAATGTACCAGTGAAATATCCAAACAAATGTTTCTCTCTAATAACCAGCTGAATGGAATTTGAGTCGCACATGATTTATGAATTATAGGTGCTTTTGAATACACACATGAACAATAATCAGAACACACACACACACACACACACACACACACACACACACACACACACACACACACACACACACACACACACACACACACACACACACACACACACACACACACACGCAGTGCACCATTAACAAAAAAACTTTTAGTCTTTGAGTCTAGGTTAGTGTATTCAGATAGATGAAGGGTATTGATTAAATGTTATGGGCATGTGTGTATCATTGTGTGTGTATTCCTGTGTAGCAGCTGATAAGCCACAATGCTAGAGGCACAGCTACCTGATCTAAACTGCACTGCAACAAAGTTACACACATATCAGTGTTTCCTCTAGAATTTCTTCCAGCAGCGGCAGGGGGTGGGGGTGTCGAACATCAAAAAATACGGGCTTATCTGCTAATGGTAGCTACTGACCGTTACCTTGACACCATCCAGCAAATAGATGGTACCGTAGGGTGATTTAACATCACCGCTCATTTTACACACAGTTTAAGAACAAAACAAAACGCTGAGTGAACATTACTAACTACATTTTTCATGTTAGTTTTGAGCGGTATGCACCCCCACTGATCTGGAAAATGGTTTTAAATCAGTAACGTTAATACAGTGTGTCGGAGGAATACACCGTCTCCTGCAGCGGGGAGTCAGAGGCAGAGGGACAGTCACCGAAGCGTTCGCTAACGTTAGCTTCTTGTCTCTTCTGGGGTCTGATAAACGGTAAATTAATCAAATTCAGTGTCCACAATGCTATTTTCCAATAAACTGTAGCTGTCATATTTCATGGGACCCGCGCAAGTGCAGATTTAATGTCACGGCTTTTGTCGCTGTTTGTCACTTTGCCTAAGATTGAGTGACAAGTAGTACTCGCCCTGTTTATTTGGTTGCCATGACTTCGCAAGTGACGATGTTCTGCACTGTTCCAGTTGCTCACCCTAAGGGGAGAGAGAGCAGATGACAGTTCGCTTGAGTTCAGTAGAGCAGACGGCTCTGCAGAGTCGTGTAATTACAACTTTGACTTTTCATAAACAGCTGAAGGAGCAGCGGTGGGCGGTGTACATAGTGTGGGTCTGCCCTATTTCTGATACCGTGGCAGCAGACATTTTAATATCAACATAGAGGAATATACAGTATGTGTTCACTAACAAGTCTAAAACAAGAAACCATTGCAATCAGCAGTGTTTGAAATGCACCAGGCTGAAATCTGTACTGTTTTGAATGTGTGGTTAACAGTTTTGACAGCAGTGTGTTAGCATTTGAACAAAGTGTTGTACATCCACAGTTGTGGTTAAAGCCATGGGATAAGTGTGTATAAGCAATGAAAAACAAACTAGAGTTTGGTCCACATGAACTGCTGCTGTGCAGACTGTAGTTAGGGTTTTGCACATGTGACTCCAGTTGTGCCCACTGTCGTCTAGCAATAAAAAAAAACTGTAAATAAATTATTTCTTGGGCCTTTCCACCTTTATTTGACAGGACAGCGAGGTGAGAAAGGGGAGAGAAGACACGCAGGAAATCATCACAGGTCAGATTCAAACCCTGGACCTCTGCATCGAGGTATAAACCTCCAAGTATATGTGCACCTGCTCTACCCACTGACCCAACCCGGCCACAAATACATTTTCGAGTAGTGTGAAGTCACTTAAATGATTCAAACTGTAAAAATTAAAAGTTTGTATGTTCTGGTGTTTGACACTAGTGTTTTTACTCTCAGTGAGTGAGAGTGTGTGTTGTCTCAATGAGGATTGTTCATACTGTTTGGTAGTGTGAAGAGTTGTGTTGCTTGGAATGAGTTTTGCAGGTGATGTGAACTGTTTAGGTGACTGTTGGTAATGCAGACAGTGGTTAAAGTTTTGCACATGTGGCTTCAGTTGTGACGACTGCCGTTTAGCAATCAACAAAAACTGTAATGATGCATGCTAGTGTATAAAATCATTCCTAATTGTCCCAACACTCTCAAAGCAGAATTTTATTAAACCAATCACAATCGTCTTGGGTGGCGCTAAGCTCCAGACGCAGCGAGCGTGGCTCTGCAAAATGGTCTCCGGAAGGAACTTGTTCAGGTGCTTCCTGCATGTTAACTGTTCACAGAATACAGTAAAATGAGCTATATAAATTATCTGGATACATGGTTAAACGTAATTTGCTCTTACCAGTGTATGGCTGCGTGTATTTGTGTCCATAGAAATCCTACCAATCAGTCCCAAAACAAAAACGGTAAATGCTGTAAAAATGTTCTTTGTAAATCTTTACAATCATTCCCCCAGAGGTTCAGGTTAATGTTCCTCGATGCGACCGGAGTTTAAACACAAAGAAAGCGGAAAGAGAAGGTACATCCGGAGGAGCTTCCGGCGGCGCCGGAACTATCCGGTAAAGGAACCGTCGTCGATCCAAACTACTCTCAAAGTGACTCATGACATGACTCTATTTCCTCTAGGATTCAGTTTCAGAGCTGTTGTAAAGACACACAAAACCAATATCAAAGAAATAGCGGCGACGAAGGCTGACTGTTGCGTTGCCGCAACACACCGCAAAGACTACAGCCAACTGCAAACTAGCATGTGTGAAATCTCCATACCAGCAGGAGGCAGTAGTCATGCTAGTTGGGCTTAAAGCAGGCTGGCGGTCAGTGGCAATGCAGGGTCTATGGCATGGATGTATTAATAGAACTGGATACAGCGCAAAGCTCTGTTCATTCCAATGAGAGTTGCTAGCGCTAACGTTAACTACTAGCTGATAGCCCCAATACGGTCGTTAATAACGTAACATCTACGTCACATGCTTTACAGCATACAGCGCTCAGATATATCATACTTAAGATAATACACATGATGAACTACAGCCATTAAATCCATTTTTACAGCTACGGGAACTCAGAAGAACCGTCACATGAGCCTGCAGTGCAGGGCGACGTGGGTGCAGTACCGTAGGTCTGCTCCTGTTCATTATGTGTGTTCATCATGCCTAGTTAAATAATTCTGGATTCGGCTATGCATGTTAAACATTTTAAAACGTGACGGTTTCAACAAAGTGTTCAGACTGGTAAGTTGAAGTACTCCAAAAAAAATTATTTATCCAAGTTTCTTTCACCATGCAAAGTCTATGGGAAAAGTCTTTCTGGGCCAAAGGGTTGTCAGACTTTGCAATTCTACTGTTGGCCCATGGTTGCTTTAAGACATGGTGCTGTTCCTGGGGGCTTGGTCTACGGTCCCTGCGCCTCAGAAAGACAACCTGAGCCAGCTAGCTATCTAGCTAACCTGTCCATATCTCGAGCTGCCATCTGCTCTCCTCCCAAAGTGAGTGAGGCAAAGAGACAGTCCAGCCGGCCGTAACCAGCTAACTAGCGGCTAGCTTGCTTACTAATTCTGCTATGCTTTAATGCTTCACTGGTTACAGAAAATGAGCCGAACAAAGTTGTCACTCATCTGGCGCTAGCAATATGCTTTCATATGCTAAAAATGTTCCATTTATTTAAAAAATGACGATAAAGCAAGAGAATGCTTTAGGGCGTTGCTACACTTAGCTGTCAATCAGTACAGAGGCTTAGCAATGCTAATCATGGACCTGTGTACAATAACATAACCGAGAATTTGTTTTTGGGTGTTCAAAAACATGGGTGTCAATATTTTCTTTTTAAAATTTGAACCTCTCACTGTGTGTTTTCAAAGTTAATTGGAACATTTTGGCTGCCTAAAAATGTCTTGTTCAGCGTTCTACCAACCAAGCTAGCTAGCTACTGTTAGCGTTAGCTGGTAACTTAAGGGAACGTTTGCAGATTTTCTGTACTGCCGTACATGCAGATGAATGGCGGCAGCACCCTTAGGTCCATGTTTACCCACTGGTAAATCTCCACAGGATGACTCACTTCAGAAGGGTTGAAAATTGGCAACTTTCCCTCTTTAGCTTTTAAGGCAGCCCAGAGACATTGCAACCATTAACAACACTGGTTTGTCCGCGTCTCCTCCCCAGCTCCACCCTATTGTTAAAAATCATGACGTCTGGTTTAAAAAAAACAAGTTTGAACCGATGTGTTTTTTAAAAGAAATATTAAAATGTAATTTTTGGCCAAGTTTGACAGCCCCATAGTGTATTGGAATGATCAGATAAAATGAAGATGGCCTTCTGTGTGTGCGGCCAATTCAACATGCTGCATTTGCCGAAATAAAGCTCCATTACAAAACATTCAATCATGTCCACAAGACCATTTCAAAGTTGTAAACATAATCATTCTAAATGGTCTCAAGTTGATTTCCTGTTGCAGTGTATGTGAACGGCATCAACTGACAGGAAGTTAACAAGGGGCCAAGCTGTTGCCTAGCAATGGAATTCCATTACAATGTAGATATATCTATGGATTACACATCCTATTATGCATACATTATCCATGGTGTTGTGACCAAATGATAGTTTAGCCAAGGCACATTCACAATAACTGAAATTTGTATACTGAGAAATGCTTTGTTTGTGTTATTTTTTATCTCACCATTCATTTTATTTTACTGTTGTGAGTGTCACAAAACGAGATGCCATCCAATTCTAAAGGAGAACTTCTTGCTGAGAGTGTTTTGAAAGATTAATGAATACCTCAAGTCGTACTCAGGCACAAATCATATCTGGTCATATCAAAGTGTAGGGTCTGGGTGTCCTCCCCGAGGGTTATAATGAGCATCAAAGACTTAATTTCCTGCATTCTGATACACCTTTATGCACCAATTTAAGGTGGGAATACCTTTATTTATCCTATGAGAAGGAAAACACAGATGACATTCAAAATATATCAAAAAATATAATAGAATTTAAAGCAGTAAGGGACCTGTATGTGTATACGTATACGTGGTAAGTGGTCTTCCCCAGGGATGTCATTAGGATTGAAAGACAGGGGGGGCTTAGCCCCCAGGGTATTTGTAACTTGCGTTTGCAAAATCTTTGCACTCACATCTTTTGTTACTGTATTAGAGCTACACTTATGCCAACAACCAGTCAAGAAACCAATATGTTAACAAGTAAAAAGTGACAGACATATCCTCTTCTTCCATTTCTACTCTTCTGTCTTATACTTTAAGATAAAAACCCCTGATGCTAATTTCATGACTTCGAAATGGAAATTGGTCACATGAAACAACATCCAAAATGTCCAAAAACTGACAGAGGCCAGACAGCTAATAAGTTGGTAAGTTAAACAAATATGACAAATAGTAGTACAAGAAAAAGAAAAAAATAGGCATAATAGGCATCACTGCATACTTTATCATGTAAGATATTAATACGGATCCTATTTAAAGTTGCTACTGTCTAAATACAATAACCTGATGGCAGAAGGAATACAAGATTTGGAGTAATGATTACTGTATATACTGTATATACTGTATGTAGGATTGCTTTCATTTTATTTTCACATGTGTATCTGTGGGCATGTGCTCATCTTTAACCTAGCCTACATTTAGGCAACATCTACATATTTATTTAATTTATCACAACAAAGTTAAATTAAAATATAGCTAGCATATATAATAAATATAATGAAATAATTTAGTTTAGGCTATGCATAGTACCTAGGCCTGCCAACAAATGCTTACTGTTACAAAACAATCCTTCGACCTACAGACCACTACTGACCTCAATCACGCCGGCTCCCTCAGAATCAACTGCCCTGCCAATCTCCTGCTTCTCTTTCTCTCTGCTGAAATATCTTCCAATATCCATCTCATCTGCTCAATGAATTGAAGGATACACCGGTACATTAGCATTAACAGGGACCCTATGACATTTAGTTTTCAGTGACAACAACATTCTATGGGGGTTGATATTGTTTTAGAATAGGCCGACTATAGAGATAGGCTATATTATTGGCAATAAATAAAGAGTTGTGATTAGCTTGCTAAGTTAACCATTTCTTGTATTTCCCTCGTTCACTCTAGCTAGACTTTAGTTTTCCATAGCAAACCAAAATATCTTTACCTGAAGAAAACGTAGCTAAAGGTAAGCAGGTAATTAAAAACAACTTACCATTTCACTCTGTATCACACTAGGTGTAATCAATCTTTCTTTCACCATTAGCGTGTGTATCGGTGTGTGTGTTTGTGGGGGGGAGGGTAGCGAGTTCAGACCAAAGAGTAACGATGAGATGAGATGAATCCCCAGTTACTTGCAACGCTCCGGTCTGCAGCGCTCTGAAAGCTGCCAGTTCACACCAATGCAACGAGACGGTGCGGGGCATCATCTTGATAGCACAACGACTCTTTGTACTTCTGTCTAACTTCCGACTTTTTGGCTATTTTTTTGTAGCTGGATATATATCATTTGTTGCATCTAAATATGAATGAGGATACGGCTATTGATATTGTTGTTCTTATTATTATTTAGGGGGGCTTAGGAACATTTTGGGGTAGCTTCAGCCCCTATAAAATAGGCCTAATGACATCCCTGGTCTTCCCAATCTTATCTGTGGACTCCAGAATGGTCTTAACATATGCTGAGTTATCAGTTCTATGTTGCTCTGATTCTTTTTCTCTGGGTATCCATTGGTGAAGCTGCTGCCATGGGACCTGCAGGAAAGATAAAGTAACCCTGTAAGATGTTGTGATGCTGCTGTTTTACCTGTATATGGTTTCATGCTGGATGTGTCTTGACTACCACGGAAATTAATTTGTGCAGATTGTGAGAGAAGATGCTAATAAAGTTGGGTAGTGTGTGTTTTCCATGCATTGCTCCGTCCATCTTAGCTTCTACTTATTGGTCATTGGACTGGTCATGTCAGCTGACTGAAAATCCTTCCTATCTACATCTGGTGTCCTCTCGCTCTTCTCTATGACTCCAAAGTAATATAAGAATGTAAGAGTAAAGCTGAATGAATTTACAAAAGCATGGTTTGAAGCGGTGGATGGGTGTCTCAGCCTGACGATGTTCATGTCACTCGTTTCTTCATTATTCGCTGTGGACTGATACATTGCTCCCCCTGTTCTGCTCGTTGTCACGTCTTTCCCTTTGCTTTCTCATTCTCTTTGTGTGTGTGTGTGTGAGGTGCCTCCTGAGTCTTACGGATGATGAGAGTAGGGATGCAGTGTCACTTCAGTCAGTGCCTCTCATCTGTCTCCCCCCTCTTGCAAGTGCATTCATCCTTAACACACATACACACATGCGTAGACACAGAGACACACACCTGGGCAAGCAAGACCTCTGAGATCTCTCTTTTTTTAAAATCCTAATATTTCCTTCTCTCTTCTTTTGCTCCCTTCAACTCACTGGCCTCCACATACAACCTTTTCCTCCCTTCTACATCTCTCCTAACCTCATATTTCCTTGTTGCGCCTCCTCTCTGTTCATACATCCTGATTTAGCCTTTGTGTCCATATTTCCTGGTTTTAGACATGTCACCTTGTTCTCTGCTCTCCTGCTCCTGCGTTTCTCCGGGGAGCCATTTGTGGGATGCGGCTCGCCTGTGACCCTGTTACAACATCCCTGATAGCAAAACAAATTAACTTAAATGGAACAAGGGACAAGAGAAGGAGGGGTCTGCATGGAGCAGCCTGCAAACCAGCAATCCTTGTCAGTAGCCAGTTTGTTAAACTGGGAGTAGTACTCAATTACACTGATTCTTACATGACATAATGGGGACAACAGTAAGAATGTTCAATTAGATAAACAAAGAAATGGACACAGTGTCGGGGGAGTTTGTTTTAACGTGTAACCTATACGGAATTCAACTTTCTTGGACCCTTCAGATAGTCACCTATAGATTTGATCTATACACATCCTGCCCATTAACAATTAGGCTAGTTATTAAAACAAACCCAAAAAACTTAGCATTGCTAAGTCTTTATCATGATTGACAGGTCAGCGTGTAACTACCCTCTAAAGCATCCCCTGCTTTATCGTCTATTTAAAAATAAATGGGACCATAATTTACAAAATGTACATCATACTGTGTTGGAGAAGACTTGAAACTAGAGATTGAGGCCATAAACTCGTTAGGAAAATGTTTGTGGTGGTAATAAATCAAGGGAAAAGTAGGCTCATTTTCCCGTAGACTTCTATAGAAACGGACTTCTTTTTGGAGCCAGTGGAGTCGCACCCTGCTGGAATTTAGATAAAAAGCAGGTTTAAGGCTACACGTTTCAGGCCCAGAATTTGCCGGTTGGTGGACACCAAATGGAAGCTAGAAGGAGGTTGAATATATTACTTATTCGGGTGGGCTGAAACACAACTCCAGATTGAGCTACTGGATGTTTAAATAGGCAACATGTTTTTGCTAACACGTTTGCCACGTCAACCTTGTTTTAACATACAGTATATGACAGCTTGTTCTGCTGAAAGAAAAGTTACTTATTAATACAGCTTTAAGTAACATGTGATCACCAAGAGACCGTGATAAGACAGAAGTAAAATGAAAAAGAGAAGTAATACTACAGTTATTGTCTATATCCACGACCTTCCACTTCTGGGATTGCCCCGTTTCCACAGAAAAATTCCGCCATATGTCCTTTTTTTTTCGACCAGATTTTAGTTACCTAACACTTCCTTTGTGTTGGAATTCTAAACTCCAGTGGATTTATGAGAACTATAGTTAACTGCTCCTCAGATCTCTGCAGGGTAAATCCAGACAGCTAGCTAGACTATCTGTCCAATCTCATCATGTTCCACGAAAACAAGTTCTTTCCCGAGGCTATTTTCCAGTGGCACCGGGGCACCCTGCAGCGCTTAGCGCCGGCCATGACGATTGTGATTGTTTTAAAGAAATGCCAATAAACCGGAGCACTTTTTCTCCCATCCCGGAATGCTGAGTGGACTAGCCAGACCCTCCTTTGCAGCACTGTGGAGGGAGGTCTGGCAAAGCGAGACTACAACAGTTATAACTTCTTATTAAAATGTCATCCATCCATCCATCCATCCATCCCTTTCCCTGCTTTGTATTCTTGTCTTCTATCCATTCATCATCCATCTGGCCAGCTATTTAGCTAACCCCCCCCCCCCCCTCCCTCCGCCCATCAGCCATCCATCTCTTTCATTCTTTATGTCTGTATCTGCACACATTTCTTCCTCCGTCCGCCTGTCTGTCTATGTGTTTTGCTCTGTGCGCTGTTGGCAGCATTGCTAAAAGGCTGTCAGCTTTGACCTTTACCTTCACCACCAACATACACACACACGCACGCACACACACACACACACACACACACACACACACACACACACACAGTATACAGTGAAGTACAAAAGAACCAACAAAGAAGCATGCAAAAAAAGACCATCCAAAAAAACTGGGAGAACAAAAGGTTGCACTTTCATATAAAAAGTGTGTCTGCTTAAAGGGGGAGCTGATGTTAAAGTAAATTCAAATTGGTTTTACAGTAATAGTGAGGGAAATCACAATAACCATATTGAAATATGTAACAATGGTTCCCTTGTTTAAAGAGTGCTCCATCTGTTGAACATAGCCAAAAAGTGGCCTGCTGCTCCAAGTGTTACAGTTAGTTAAAAATAGACACGTGTGACAAGGGAGTGAGGAGTGGAAATTCAGTGTAGGACTATGGCTGTATTACAAACACAGGGTGAATGCAGAGTGCGGGACTTTTACAGTGAACACTGCTGTTTATTTTCTGGGAATAATCGGACTTGTAATGTGACTGGACAGGTGTAAGTGTGTGCTGCTTTACACAGCTGTCAGCCTTCCCAGAGCATCACGTCGGTGATTTTTCACGAGGAAGAGAGAAAGAGGCTGTGACCGGGACGCTGCAGTGCCTCACACAGCTAATGGACTGCCTCCCAACCTTTTTTTTCTTTAAAACACAACACTCCTAATGGGGACAATCCTAATAGCAATCCAGCTGTGACATCAGAACGTGTTATTCGTTTTCTACTAATTTGATGTTATTAGTGTGTAAGGGCAAGCTGCAGCAGAGTCTGCAGCAAAGTCATTTTATTTGACACCTGTATGTGTTTCACTTTATTCCTCCATTGCCTATATTTTTGTTTCTCGTTGAGTTGTCTTCTTCTAACCCATCAGTAGTGAGTGACCCGTAGAGGGTAGCAGTGTGCATTGCTGTCTACCACAGCGCCTTTTTAGATACTACCACTGGAGTTTTAAAAATTGAAAATGTTTAACTGTATTTTCCTGTGTTCCTTTCTTTGCTTGACAGAGCGTGTTTTGCTGCTGGCCCAGGTCCCCTGTAACACTACAAATTTTGAGCATCAAACACTGTTCCCTGCATTCTGATGAATTTCTATGCACCACATGTGTAGCATGTGCAATTCCCAACAAAGATGGGATAGAAGTGTGATGCCTCACTCGGTAGCTAAAACAGAGAGCTCAACACACACATGCACATTTAAAGAGGTTACTTCCCCAAACAACAAACACAAAAAAGGAGGGAAGAGTAAATCATGAGGGTGTGCCATGCTAGCAGCCATGCCCCTTGCCACGCTAGCAGCTAGGCGAGCATTATAACGTGTGTTACAAAGTGAGGCACTTTTGTCACGGACTGGAGCTGTTTGGAGCAGTTTGTGAACAGTGTTTTCTGTTGGAGATGGTAAGTCCCTTTGGGGAGGACTTTGGGCTTTTTGACTTTTTAAACCTATAACGTGCACAAAAAAGATATATAACACAATAAAGGAAAGGGAAAAAGCCAAAAAGCATAATATGAGCACTTTAAGAAAACAGCACGAACAAAGTCAAATTAACCTAAGACAGCAGATACATTGACAGTCAAGCAGAGCAGCCTAGTAAGAGAAAGTACTCAGCCTAGGTTCAAGCAGTCTAGCGATGAAGGCCAATTTATGGTCCTGCGTGAAATCTACGCTGTAGGTACGTGCACCTCTTAAAAATGTAACTTTACGTCACAGTGACTCAGACCACAACAACTGTGATTGGTCCGTTTTGGCCGTGGCTTGGTTGCGATGCATTTCCCCCTTACTCATTTCCTGGTTCTCCTTTTCCATAAACAACATGAACTCAAGGAGAGGGTTAACTTTTCCTGCTACAGCCGTGGTCAGAAAGCACAGGGGAGACTTTGTTTCTCTCACTATGACTCTAGAGTCGCTACACGCTCCGAAGCTAATCACCGTCACTCTCTAGCTCTACCACACACTCCCCAGCATACACACATGCCGGCCCTGCTATTCTCTTAAGGAGATATACGCTAGAAAAATGCATACACCAGCGCACAAGTATAAACCTCAGGCCCCTTGCGAAGGCTACGGCGAAAGCTCTGCGTTGAGACCCAGCAGAAGCATACATCCGCCCTTTAAGTCGCCTCAGAAGTCAAATCCACACTGCATTACAGTTCATCCTGTGGGGGACCTGAATGTCTGTAACAAATGTGATGGCAATGCAATTATTAGTTGTTGAGACATTTAACATTTAAGGGCTTCATCATAGTCAGGAAGATTCATCGTCTGGAAACCATGAATGTCTGTAAAAATATAATACCAATCCACACAGTAGATAAGTGAATATGTTGACCTGCTCGAGGCACTAGAAGACTTTAGGAAACTCCTCCCGAGCCACAGAAGAGATTACCCAACTGTTTCCTAGGGTTGTCAATCTTCACTGGTGTCACGCTTCGATCCGACTACGATTATCCTGTCAACGTTTCGAATCGATTCGACATCACGATGCATTGCCTCCATCATATTATTAAATATTGCTACACAGGGTTTTCATCAACTAATTCAAGCAGTCAGATATATATGAACTCCCCTTTTATTGTATCTACTCTTGAAAAAGCACACTTCCTAAATGTAGCGGAATCTGAACACAGCAGACAACAGACAAAAGGCAAAAACAAAAAAAGCAGCCACCGGAAAATCAACAAGCAACATCAGTAGGCAATAATCGATTATGGTCTGTCGCTGCATCGATGCAGAATTGTCTAAGTCCACATCGTGATGCATCAATGCAATGATTCATTTCAACACCCATACTGTTTCCACAGGCTGAATAGTACTTCCTTTGTCTAGTAAACTGATCTCTTTTTATGAGCAATGATGGAGTGCCCCTTTACTAATGTCATGATTCCTATGATTATGGCCATAATGTAAGTAAAGATAACTGCGTTACAGAGTTTACACATGTTCATGCCATAATTGAATTAGTGCTGCTCCAGAATAGCATTATAAGAGAGTGTGTAAATATCCACTCTGTGTCTGCCAACCAGCTATTTCCTTCGTTTCCCCCCCATGCAGCTCAGATTTTTTGAGGGAATTTTTTTACATTCTCTCGATCCCTGACCCATCTCCCCGTCCACTCACAATCTTTCCCTCCCTATATCTATCACTCCATCTTTTCCATTAACAGCATGTAAAGTAAGTGCTAGTTGAATTGGTCCTCTCCTCTCGAGGGGCGATTCTAGGATCAGACCTTTGGTGAGAATGTGACACGGATACAGTGCCTCAGTAATTTCACTGGATAACAATGAATATATGTATTTATTATTATAACAGAGGATAAATGCAAAATATTGAACATATGAAAAAAACGACGGAAGCTCCTTTATGGACTACCAGAATCAAATGAAATGATAATGAGGTGTAAACAATATATCTATAAAAAATTAAACTTTCCTCGACTGGGTTACAGGTGCATAGCATTGACGATAGTGACACAGGATATTAAACCTGTTTCTTTGAACCTATAATTGTTTGCCCTCAACATACGTGTCTGTCACTATGAAATGAAAATGAATTTGTTTTTTTATTATTATAATTTTTAGGGGGGCTGAGATGGCTTGGGGGGGCTCAAGCGATCTCAGCCTAAAAAAAGGGTCTAAAATCGGCACTGCCTCTCTTCACTTATTTGTCTGTGTGGATTGTGGATGGTCTTTAAAGGAACACGCCGACTTATTGGAACTTTAGCTTATTGACCGTAACCCCCAGAGTTAGATAAGTCCATACCTACCCTTCTCGTTTCCGTGCGTGTTGTAACGCCGTCTGACGGTTCCACCAGGTAGCTTAGCCTAGCACAGAACATGCAGGTAACTGGCTCCATCTGGCCTACTGCTCCGAATAAGTGACAAAATAACGCCAACATGTTCCTATTTACATGTTGTGATTTGTATAGTCACAGCGTGTACAAAAAACAACGTAACATGAGACACAGCCGTCTTCTAACCGTAAACAAACCGGGAACTATATTCTCAGGCGGAAGAATATAGTACTTGGGCGGAGTGATTTGCTTTGCAGCAAGCCTGTCTGAGAATATAGTTCCCGGTTTGTTTACAAACATCAGCGTGATCAGAACTACCTAAAAAGACAGAAACCATCTTTAGGAAACTTTATTTGACCTGTACTTTGATTTTTAAGTTTGGTCTGTGCCCCATCCAATCTAACATAGAGGGGGCGGGGTTTATTACATATACTGCAGCCGGCCACCAGGGGGCGATCAAGATGTTTTGGCTTCTTCATTATCTGCATCATTGTTTCCCATCCCCCCCAGCTGCGTACCTCACCTCTCTCCCTTAACTTCCATCTCCCCCTTAATATGCAAAGTGAAGGGACCAGTCAGGCGCTCCTCTCCGCATATATTTCATTTAATTGGGGGCATGAGAAGAAAACTCAAGTTTTCATCTTCACAATCCAATCAGATGAATTCAACACACTAACAGACTGAAATACACACACACACACACACACACACACACACACACACACACACACACACACACACACACACACACACACACACACACACTCAAACACACAAGCTGGGAGTGTTAATTAGTGTTCTGTGCACTGCTTCGCCTTAAAGGTAGCTGCAGTGGAAGAGTTTAAGATGGAATATCTTTTACTTAATTTATGGGTGTAAACTGTTTGAAAATGTTTTCACCCTCAGCAATGTCATTATCGAGTGGGCACACTTGTTTTACAGTAATACCAAGGGGAGAAGACATTTTACTTTTCCGTCAACAGGTGCATATAGGATTTTTGGTTTGTTTGGTAATATAACATTTTGGAATAATAGTTTCCTGTTGGTGTAAAAGTAATAACCATGTTTCACTTTAGCTGCAGGATTGGGCTAACAAAGCCTTCTAAGACCTTTTACAAAAAATAACAAACAAAACTTTTCTTCTGAGACTTTTTCAGAAATATGCACCGGGCCTGGACTGATTCTACTTCAGGAAATAACCACAACCTTGGATTTGCCTTCAAACTCACCCAAGTACTGTGACAAAGGTTAGCTGCAATTGGTGACTGACATTCCTGGCTCCTTTCTGAGATTGGTGGGACTCATTGCTACAATTCAGTTGATTGTTCGACTACTTGTCAATGTTAAAGGTGCACTATGAGTTCCTGCATGACGTCACTTCTGTTGACGTTCCAAGTAAATATCAAACAAGACAGAGCAAGCTTGCCCCTCCCCCCATGTTTCCATAACTGTCATGACTAACTGACTAACTGTCACTAACCCCCACCCCCTCCCCCAACCATTTTGTCGGTGATTGGCTGGAACGAGGTATTGTATTTTGGTGCACAGCCTGTGCCCCTAGTGTTTGTTTGACGTTTACAACCCCTGTGTTGTCTCCCTAGACCGGGCTTTTTCACAGTGTATTCAGGGGGCAGGCAGCTAGCGGATCAAGGAGAGATACCTACGATTTGAGACAAAAATGAAATCGCGCTGAAACCATGCAGGAACTCATAGTGCACCTTTAAACCTCCTATAAAAGATATTTGCCCACTAGGGGACACATTTCACCTTTTATGTCCACCAGGATATTTTTCGATGAAAAAAGCTGCCTGCTGCTTGATAAAATATATGTGACTTAGTTAAAAAAACCAACACTAGGGATTGTACAGTGAAATAAATGAGTTTAAAAGACACATTTGTATAGTTATAAATGTTTTGTGTTACTTTGAAGAGTTCATGGTTGTAAGAGGAAGTGGTTTTCATGAATAAGAGTAATTAATACTGGTCATCCATTGGTCAAGGTGGGTGGGATCACAGGAAAACTGGAAGTAAAAGTGTGAGAAGCATAGACAGTATATATAATGGACCAGCAGGTCCCGTGTCTCTGGACGGAGACCAGTGAAGGATATTAGAAGCTCTTTTCCGGTGATGGCTGAGCGTTACTGAGCAGCCTCCAACTGAGCTTGAAGACGTAGATGTGACGTGAGCAACCTGTCTGAAAGTTGGAAGTCTTCTGGTAGCTGTGCCAAGAGAAATCTCAATCATTCCCAATCTAACAGAGACGGAGAGCGTAGGTATATGTAAGGAGATAACATAGGCACAGGCTAATTACTGATCACTAACATGATAGTTAACATTAGTAATTACACTTAAACAGCTATTGTAAGTCAAAACTGCCTGAGAGCTTCTCCTGTACTATACGGTAATTCCTCTACTATGAGACAGTAAGTCTTGTGGTTATGACCCAATCGTTAGCCTATTGTTATAAAAACGTCTGCTACGGAGCCATAACGTGAGCTACAAGGTAATGGAGCCTTTTATACGTTGTCGTGTTTCTTTAGAAATCAACAACGGACAAATAGTCTTTAAACGCTTCAGATGTAAAGTTATTCTCTATCAAAGTGACGTCAGAATGAATGGCAGTCAATGGAATGCTAACGGCGGGTGAGCTTGTTAGCATAGAAATGGCGCCATAGGAGCTACGCGTTGTGAGGAGAAGCTTACCCCCTTGGTGAGAATGTGTGTGTTAAGAGGGATGGCTTGACTGACAATCTATCTATCTATCGGACAGTCTTTGCGCAGACATTCAGTCTTCATATTTTTTTGTGAGCAGCTGGATATAGTTCTACTCAAAGTGTACAGACAGTTGTTCACGTGTGTTGCTAGCTCATTAGCCACTGAGTGTATTTTGTTAGCTTTTATTAGCAAAGTGAATGTACTTTTAGCCACCGCAGCAAACCCAGCAAACCCAGCAAACCCAGCGAACACTATTGGCTCCAGTACAGCGTTTTTAACACGGAAACCTGAAGATTCATCAGATAAATTAGTGTTACGAGCTGCGACGTTGACGGTTAGAGACATTGGAATAGAGAGACCACACCAGCTTCCGACACATGCTTGCCATTCCGTTCTTCACCTGAAAGCGGGAGACTGGTAGGCTGCACGTCCAGACTGGACTCTGAACTCTTAACCAGGGTACCACGCTTTATTTTATTGCTTTTTGAGTAAAGTGGAGGAAAAGACAGTGGACTTCTCTTCTCTCAACCGTCGCATCAGGCCTGCAACAGGGTTTGTTATTTTACTGTAATATGTGCTGGCTTGTGTGTGTGTGTGTGTGTGTGTGTCTGTGTGTCTGTGTGTCTGTCTGTGTATGTGTGTGTGTGTCTGTGTGTGTGTCTGTGTGTTCTTGTTTAACTATATTCGTGGGTTCCAAAAACCAGGAATACAGGTCCGGACAGCTTTGTGGGGCCAAAATGCTGGAGCCCACCAGTTTAAAGGTCTGTTTGAGGGTTAAGACTTGGTTTTAGGATTAGGGTTAGAATTAGGTTATGGTTAGGGTGAGGGTAAGGGTTAAGGTTAGGCATTTAGTTGTGATGGTTAAGGTTAGGGTAAGGGGCTAGGGAATGCATTATGTCAATGACGGGTCCCCACAAAGATGTGTGTGTGTGTGTGTGTGTGTGTGTGTGTGTGTGTGTGTGTGTGTGTGTGTGTGTGTGTGTGTGTTTGTGTGTGTCTGTGTGTGTGTGTGTGTGTGTGTGTTTCAAGTGTGGGCCCACTGAGTTTAGTGTGAACTTAAACTTAAGGTAGCCTGATTTAAGGTGTGTGTTTACAGTTAGAGGGAATAATTATTGTGTTCATACAGTAGTTGTGTTTCCAATTAAAGGGAACTATTATTGTTTTGCTGTAACTCAATGTATTGAAGGGATAAGATAAACTAAGTTTCAAAGGAAACTAATGTTATTTTATTTTATACATTTTGCCATTTTCAAAAATAAATATTGGACGTTAACTTTCTTTAAAACGTTTTTTTTTTTTTTTTTTAGTTTTTGTCGTCTTTTTCAAGTTTTTTTGACTGTTTTTTGGAAGTTTTTTGTTGCCCTTTTTAGTTTGTTTTGAAAGTAAATGTCGCTTTTGATGTATTTGTTGCTTTTTTAAAATCCAAGCAGACATGTCACGGAACCTCTCTATATTTGGAGATCTCAACCCCCTCAAAGTTGAACCCAAAGTTACACCCTTGGATGAAATCCTTGGTCATCATGTCTTGTAGGTGGAAACCATGTTTTATATTTCTTTTTTCTTTTCTTTAACACATGCACACAAGCGTATAGTGTGCCAGTGTTATTACAGTAGAAGATTGGCCTTTTCCTCTTCCTGAGAGATCAACCATCGATCTTCAGTCAACACAACACCTCACGCCTCTCTGATATTTGCACACAGCTGCAAACAGACATTAAAACAGTCACACACAGGCAATCAAAAAAAAGGAATGTAAGAAAAACCCCATCCTCTGCCCACGCACACACACACACACACACACACACACACACACACACACACACACACACACACACACACACACACACACACACACACACACACGCATGCACACACACGTGCACAGAAATGACACTGTGGCCCGACACGATTTTTATTTAAATAAACAGAGATGCAAAACAGTCTTGTGTCCTACTCACCTTGTTAGAATTTAAGACATCACCTGCTTCACACTCATCTGAGAAAAATGAGCATCCACTACTTGTTGGCCACAGTGACATGTTTTTCTTCTGGGTGTGCTGCGTACCAAATGTTCTCCAACATGTCTGGCTTCCTCTGCTGAACACAACAGTGTATTCACTGACTGCCCACTTTACACCTCCCTATCAAATCTATTTAAACCGCTCTTCTCAGCGGCTTACGGCGAACGAATCGCTCTATTTTAGTTTAAGCCATTTTCTTGGTGCCTGCCCACTTCACACGTCTTCTAGGACTTGTGTAAAATTCACATCATGAACAAAACTGCTCGGACCAGTTGATGAGAACAAAAGCTTTTTGTCATGATAAATGGCCGCATTGTTTGAGCGTTAAGGTCCATTTTTGTAGCTCTTCTTGTCTGCGCGAATCATGTGTTTGTTCACTGGACAGCCAGTCAGCTGATCAATCTATCAATACATGAGTCGAAGGTCTTTGTGTCACATATTTCATATGCAGCTCTTCACATACACACTTGGCTTCTTTTCACATTTGGAAATGGAAAAACAATTCCTCCACCATGATCACTCTTTATCAAAGCTGCACCTGCCTTACAGCTATATATATCTTGATGTTTCTCACCTCTCCCACGATTTTTCTTTCAATTTACCACCCTCGCTTCCACTCTCACACTCGTCTCGCAAGTCCCATCTTTACCCAGCCTTCCACCTGTCATGCTAACAGACGCACGGTCGACGCTTTAACCCTCTCACCTTTAATCATTATCTTTCATCCTTTGTGATGGTGTTTTGTGTGTGTGTGTGTGTGTGCGTGGTGTGTGATGGTCCTTTTCTTATACACATGCACTGATTTGCTACGCACTCTGTTCTCCAAAAAACTGTCTTTGACAGAGTGTGAAATAAAGTGAGAGAGAAGAAATTCAAGCAGAAGGAAAACCAATTTTGGTTGAGAGCAAAAGAGAGGGAACATGAAAGGAAGTTCATTAATGACTCAATTACTTTAATAAGTTATCAGTCTGAAGAGAGCAAGGTTTTAGAGTGTGTCTAGGCAAATAGATTCTTACAAATAAGAATTTTGTTCCAAGAGTTGCGTTCAGCTTCTTTTGCTTGCTCAGCGGCTCAGGGAGTGGGGGAATCCTGTTACCCCCCAGTGATATTTATTTTTTTACCTTTATTTATTCAGATAAGGTTCACTGTGAGCCTCTCTTTTGCAGGGGGGCGGTGGTGGGGGAGTAGAGCTTAGATCGGGCCCAACAAAATCAAGCCCGACCCTACCCGAGCCTGTGCACGTTGCGTCCGAGCCCGGCCCGGCCCGGCCCGGCACATTAACTGTAATTATGAGCCCGAGCCCGATTTAAACCCGACAATTTTTTAATACGAGGGCCGTTATAACTGACGTTCTCAACTACAATTCCGAGTTGTTTGAACTACAGAAATCTGTTTAGAATTATCTTAATGAATAATGCAACAAGGACGAAGCATGTAAACCATGCTGTTGGTTTATTCAGAATTGAATGGATCCCAAATGGATCCGAATGAAGAAACGTAAAAAAAAAAACTCGACCCTAGCTCCTTCAGCCGAATAGTGTTGGTAACAGATCAAGGCAGCAACATAATCAAAACCCTGGAACCATATAGGAGACTTTCTTGTCTCGATCACCTAATTAATACTGTCCTTGGGCACGGTCTGCAGGCTGACAACAGTGCTGCAGAGGGGGGAGACACGATGTAGCACAGTTTACCCCACACTCAAGTCAGTGCAGGACATACACCCAGAGATACGGGAGAAGCTGGAGAGGCATAGCTTTCTCCACGCTGAATAAGGCTAATAAAGTAATGATTAAAAAAAACACAAATGCTTGATCAAGGAGAGCGGCGGAAAATATCGAGGGTCGGGTCAAGTTCGGGCTCAGGCAGAGAATCTAAACTCTAGGGGGGAGGGACAAGCGCTGCTCTTTCACTTTCCCCACCCAGATTTGATCCTGTCGGTCTGGGGATTAAACCGACGACCTCCTGGTCACAAGCTCGCTTCTCTAACCTTCAGGCCACCACTCCCAGTAAATGTTACTGTGCTGGCATCGTACCTCATTGCAGAAATGCACTGTGCTGATTCATAAAAACAAAAGGCATTAAAACAAATGTCATGCCTTCATTAGATAACAGACAATAGAGATGATAGAAAACGGGTGGAGAGATATAAGGGGGATTGTATGTAACAAAGGTGCCAAGCAGGGGCAACTGGTCAGTGCACTTACCTCTAGGCCACCGGGGCAGCCATGCTGTTGTTTGATAAAACTCATCAATTTAGGAGTATGCACAAAAGAACAAATGTGCTGATGTAAAACAAGGTCTTGTCAAACCACAATCTTTTTCTAAACTTATTGAAGTAGTTTTTGTGCAAAAACGTAACAAAAAATAATAATAATAATAAAAAAAAATACTTTACAAGCGTCATGTGTAGCGTCACGTGCCTAACCAGAAGTGAAGTAACGGCTAGTTTTAACCCAAAGTAAGAAGTGTGGCACTAACAAAACATGTAACTTGAACCTTTTTAAACACAACTACAGTCTTCCCTTAAACATAATCTAGTAGTTTTTAAGCATGATCACAATTGTTTGCCAACCATAGGAGCAGATTTTAATCTGCCTCACAAATCTGTCCCTGCACCAACACAAATCTTAACATGGTTACACGGTGACAGCTTGAATGTGATTGTGTTTGCTCTTACGGTTTGTCGCTATTAGCCTCCACAAGCAATGAGGGAACAAGAGAGAGTAAAAACACGCGAGCAGAGCTATGAGCCAGTGAGTTTGAGATGTGCGAGAAAGAGAGAGGAAGCTACAAAGGTGAGAGGGAGGACAGCTAGGAAGAAGGGGATGAGAGAGAAACGAGAGAGAGAGAGAGAGAGAGAGAGAGAGAGAGAGAGAGAGAGAGAGAGAGAGAGAGAGAGAGAGAGAGAGAGAGAGAGAGAGAGAGAGAGAGAGAGAAGTGATGACAGGTTATTTTTCACCTTTCCTCTCCTGACGGCTGATGTTATTTCCCGTTCTCCTCGGACACACAGCAGATCCAATCTAAGGCTTCTCTGGACGGCCCTTCTGAAGCCCCATAACCAAATGAAAACCTTTATTACATACACCTTACACAGACACACACACACACACACACACACACATAAAATTAAAGAAATATCACAATCACACTGATTTACGCATGTATACATTGTATTTACACTGTTGCACATGGACCTTATACTGTTGATTGAGCTATTTACCTCAGAGGAAGTCAGCCAAAATCGGCATTTAAATATCAGTAAAACCCACAGACAACAGACAGACCTAAAGGTCGATCAATAGCATTGATTTCCCCCCAAAAATGATGAAATATGGAGATACGAAGTTTCTGCCCGACAGCGACAATATGTAATATAAAAACGTATAAGACATACTTATATGGAGGTCTGCAGAAGTCACACTTTGAATATGTTTGCAAATGTATGCTCTGAGTTTTCAGCTGCATTATTTTTGTGTGGGTGGCACGACCCATGTACCCTGCCTGAATGGGCAGTGTGTGTGTGTGTGTGTGTGTGTGTGTGTGTGTGTGTGTGTGTGTGTGTGTATTTATAGTAAAAGCCATGGGGACCATATTGGGTGAAGGTTTAATTTTTGGCTGTTAGTTTACAGAGGTTTATTATTGTTCACAAGGCTGAGTGTGTACACAGGAGACATATACAGTAGCACACACACACACACACACACACACACACACACACACACACACACATTGATGCAAGCACAACACTGGAGAGCCATATGCGTCAGACCATAAAAATAAAAGCCCCACAGCAGATCTCTACTGTGAGTACTGGTAAATTATTATACTACCTCTTCCTACCTCCCTCCCCACTCGGTTTTTTATTCATTTTCTTCTTCGTCCTCCCCTCTATAACCTTGTTCACATTTCATGTATGTATGAGCTCAGACTGTGGTTACACTGTATTCATTCTAAGACTTAGAATGAGGTTGGGATAATAGTGACATGTAACTATGTACATTTACTCAAGGACTGTACTTAAGTACAAACTAGAGGTACTTGCACTTTTCTCAAGTCTTTTCTTTTCTTGTCACTTTCTACTTCTACTCCGCTACATTTCACTCCCAGAGTTATATTGTACCTTTTACTCCACTAGATTCATCTGGCAGCTTTAGTTACTAGTTACTTTACTAATTGAACAGATTTTTGCACACAAAACACATTTGATTCACACATACAATGTTGTATTACACATTAAACTACCCAACAATATACAAGCCTACAAGTCCAGCTGCAATGATTAGCCCAGTAAACACTTAGCTGATCGACAGAACGGTTTTGATCGTTTCCAGTTTCTAAAATGTGAGGATTTTTCTGCATTAGTAGTAGTAGTTTGACTTTTAACACTTTTGAAGTCCTCATATTATGCTCATTTTCAGGTTCATAATTGTATTTAGAGGTTATATAAGAATAGGTTTACATGGTTAAATTTTCAAAAAACACCATATTTTCGTTATGGTTAGCTCCTCTTTTCACCCTGTGTGTTGAGCTCACTGTTTTAGCTACAGAGTGAGGCATTGCACTTCTGTTCCATCTTTGTTGGGAGTCACACATGCAGAGATCGCGATGAGCTCATTGCACCTGATTTCCAGAGATGGAGAAATGTCAGAGGAGGAAGTCTGATCTTGACCTTTTTCTCTCATTCCTACTCATATCCCCGGTGCATACAAAAGACTCTATTCCCCACAATTTGATCCCTCTGTGTATCATGTTAATAGACTAAAGTAATCTGATAGTAGTAGTGGCGTATTAAAGAGAAACACTCACCTTGACTCTCCTCTCTCACACCTATCTGATTAGCTGTCACCACCCCTCTCTTTATCTCTTTCTCAGTGTCTTTCTCTCCGGGCCTCTTCCAGCTGCTCCGTTTTTCTCTTTATGGCCCTCGTTCTCTACGATGAGCCCCCTTCGGCTCTAAATCTGGCTCACCCTGTCTTTGGAATTTCGCAAAATCTCAATCTCTTTGTAGAACTGATACTTTGTGTGAATTTCTTTTCAAAATTCTGAACCCAGTGGTGGAAGAAATATTCAGATCCTTTACTTAAAGGACAAATCCAGCGCAATTTAACCTAGGGGTTAATAACACATGTACCGAGTTGATCGTTCTCTGGGATGTGTTTTCATGCTAATCAAATGTGACCAGTTTTAGCACAAACCGCTAATTAGCTTATAACGCTAGTCGTCGTGGCACGGGTAAAGTAAAAAGAAATCGGTATTTCTATACCACTAACAAGGCTCAAAATAGCACCACACTTCCACGGTAGCATAATGAGGGTCCCTACATGTAAACCGAGGCATTGAGAACTTTGTTCATGTTTACATGCGGGCGCCATCTTGGGAAAACAGTCAACACCAGTCGAACGACGAACTTAAGCTATGTTACTGGTTACTGGTTACAAGGCGTTCGTCGTTCGACTGGTCATGACTGTTTTCCCAAGATGGCGCCCGCCTGTATACGTGAACGGTACTGTCTTTTTAAACTATCTTTAACTGTCTGTACACTTACAAAGTTCTCAATGCTTCTGTTTACATGTAGGGACCCTCATTATGCTACTGTGGAAGAGTGGTGCTATTTTGAGCGTTGTTAGTGGTAGGCCTATAGAAATCGCGATTTCTTTTTACTTTACCAGTGCCCCGACGACTAGCGTTATAAGCTAATTTGCGCTCTACGCTAAAACTGGTCACATTTGATTAGCATGAAAACATATCCAAGGGAATGGTCGACTCGGTACACGTGTTATTAACCCCTAGGTTCATTTTGGCCGGATTTGTCCTTTAAGTAAACGTACTAATACTACACTGTAAAAGTACTCTGTTACAAGTAAAAGTCCTGCATTGAAAATGTTACTTAAATCGATTAAATCTACCCACCTCAAAGGAATAGGAAATTAAAAATACATTTTAAAAAAACCCATGGAAGACGAGTCCATCCAGGCTCACAAGCAGATAGAAAATCAATGCAGCCAAAGAAGGACAGTGTTAAAAAACAAAACAAAACATGTATTATCTATAAGCAAATACTTTTAAATATTTTGTAATTCCTATTTTGCTGGACAGGGCAATTCAAGCATGGGCCTTAAACCGAGGCACTAGACCGGCATGCCATTCAGAAATGACAACATTTAAAAAAAAAAAAAATGTTCTTCAAAGACAAAGTTATATGGTTGCTTTGGAAAGACTTTCTCATACGAAAAAGAACTTATCTGACAACGGCAATAAACCAACATAAATAATAGTGGCAAAAAAAAAAAACAGCACCAGCACTACCACTTTTCTGATTGCATACGTTGGAAATGGATGTATGGTAAATATGCTGGGTATGAGTGAGCATGGATGGATGATGAATATGAACATTATTTACTTATTTGAGCCCATTACTTGAAAGCACCTTATCTATCAAAGCATGTATAACTTCTACTACCCTGGAAGCCACAGGTTTAGTGGCAATACACACATTGTAGTCAACTCCCAGCATGCAACACTCAAACGCATCTCAAAGTAGTATATGATCTGCCTTCCCAGTTAGAAGTCTTCCCTAAATCATTGGGGATTTTAGGAAGTGCCCCTTCTGAACGTTTTTGTTTTATTTCATCCATTGCTGACCTCAGTACATTGGCTATGCAACACGGTCTCACGGCAGTTCGTGAAATGGTCACCTAATTTTTATTTCATTGATTCGTGTACACGGACATGTTTATCTGTTTTTTTTCGTGGTGGTCAGCACGTAATGGGAAGCATCTATACAGAGGTTGAACAATGGGGAAAGGAAATGTCAAACGCAGGACACGATCCCCGGTCTGTGGGGTCAAAGTCCTGTGTTGTTTGACCCATCCACCACCCCAACCTACGCGGATTTTCGGCATTTCATACTACTCGCTACCATGGTCATGCTGTGATCGCGAAAGATGCTTCTCATTGAAATACATTAGTTTAAAAAATGTGCTGACCACTACGAAAAAAACGAGATAAAAGTGTCTGTGTACACTAATCACTAGATTAAATAACGTTACCATTTCACGAACTGCCGTGGGCTATACTGTCATCCGGCTTCCCAGTGGACATTGCACATCTGCCTCTAATCCAACCTAAACCTGTAGCTTCACACAAAAAAAAACTCCCAAACCTGACAATGTTTGTATGGATAAATTGAAACAATCACCTTGATTCACTAATGTGCAGGTAAAAAAAGAGGAAGGAAAATAAGAGACTGAAAAAAACAATAACTAAAATGTAAGGATACTGTAGGATTATATATTAGCAGTTTGTGTTTTGCCCTCCACTCTTTTGAGGCATATTACAGTTTAGTAAAGTATAAACATGTTACATAAAAAAATGTTTTAAAAAGACAAAAGAAAAATGCATCTTATTGAACATTTTCTATAATTTGTATGAGAAAGTCTCTCGTTTTACTGTAAATGAAGAACACACTAAGAATGAGAGGATTATTTATAGCTGTGAAACTGTAAGAGTTTATTTTTTTCTCTTTCTGCCACCGATGAACACAGCGTGAAAGATGTTAAGCCATGTCTTACTTTGAGTGCATGAAGGGGCACCTCAGCATGAGTCATGTCCCAACCACAAAATGTGCTGAAACATGTTCTCATCCTCTGAACTAATATCAGCTACACTCAGGTAAACTTGTTCTTAGCACTTAGGTAGAATGGACTGAATTTGTGGGAATTTATCCAACGGCTATACCACACTCCTATATCTACAATTAAAAAACATGTTTCTATTATCAGATTTTCCAACCCAGATACAATCAGACTGCAACTCAGGCTAGACTTTTCATTTACTATCTAAACATAGAGAGAGAAAAAAATATGCACTCAAGGCAAAGTTTCAGCTATTACGTATATGTCTGCTTTGAGTGGTTTTACTTTGTCGTTGATAGTAGATGGATATCATGTAATATTGATGGCAGATTCCCCAGGGAGTTGGTTGCTTGTTTCTGCTGAGTGCTCTCGCCATGGAAAGAAGAGCACAGCTAACAGCATGACCAACAAAAAACATTTCCCCAAAAATACATTACAATATATATTAACTGTATAACTGAAATGATAATGACTAGAGGAAACCACTAACCCACTATGTTATGCAGCATGAACTTAGACTTGTGCCAAGTTGCTGGCATCATTTTTACCTCAATCACCTCTACAAGTCCCTAATAATTCTCCCAACAATGACAATTTAGATAAAACTAAAATACTGCGTTTAATGCACACAGAGCTACTTTAATGTGTCAAAGGATGTACTACCTATTGCAAAACTACTGGCTGCTGTAATTTCTCTTAAAGGAAAAATCATTTAAACTCCATCTTGTGCCTTTGTATTGCCATTTTGAAGCCGTACACGTGTTTATAAAGTCTGACATTGCATATGAAATAGATAGCTTGGTAGATATTCCACTAATCCCCCTGTATATGTACAGTCAGTCGTCCTATGGGAGACTAGATGACTGTAAACGTGTACTGATCAATGGCATGAAATTGAGCTGCAGACTATGATTCTTACTCAAATGTGAAAATTCCACATTTACTGTACTAAATATACTTAATTGTACATGCATATCATGTGACTGCATACAAATTAAAATGACACACTATATACAAAAGGGTTTAATCCTCAAATGCTGAATTTCCGTCTCCCTTAAAACTGCATTAACAGATTTACTTGGCCAATATGTAAACACATCATGACATATTATCACATTTTATGTTGATATGGCAATGTTGTTTGACCTGTACAACCTACAGGATCATCTGTTTGTTGCCTTCTCTGACATATTTTTTCTGATATCACATGTTCTAAGATCTCTTCATGATCATCACTTTGGTGAGTATAATATTATCATAACCAAGAGAACTGAAACATGAAAAGCTACTAAAATAAAACCCAAGTTGTAATTAAAGCTGCAAGCAGCGATGAACGGGCCCTAGCACATCCCTTAGGGGCAATGGCGGGATGCCGGTCGACGCGCATGTCCGCGACCATCAAACACTGCGAAAAGTGAGAAGCGCTGGAGAATATATTGCACATTTTGGATCACTTACTGTGTCCAGTGTGGCATTAGACAACACGCACTAACCATGCATCGTGTTGCTCTCTATCAAGTGTAGATTACACAATGTACATTTCATGTAAATCAGTTAATCCTTGTTGCCAGTAGGTGGCCCCATGAGTATGACTTGATATTGGCATGTAGATGTCTTCAGGCCGGGACTCTTATCAAGCATGACAAATTTGGAGCAGACTGGACAATGTACATTCAAATGACAACTTCCTGCTTCATGGCAAATGCACAAAATGACCGCCCAGCGTTGGACATCATGCTCTAAACATGCTTTATGTTACTCTATATCAAGTTCAGACGACACAATGCACGTTTCACGTTAATGTCACATAGGGCTGACTTCTTGTTGCCAGCAGGTGGCGCTATGAGTATGATTCAATTTTGGAATGGACATGTCTTCAGGCCGGAACTCTTATCAAGTACAAGCACAGTCTAGTTACAAATCACTTACTGTTCCATAGCGTAACATGGACATTCAAGGCCACGTTACAGCCACAAGGACTCAAAAGCTTTGTAATATAGTTTTGCCAAGGTCTTTAGATTATACTGAACCCATTTAAGGATGATTGGACTAATTACGTATAGAAATGGTCAAAAACGTCCAAAAAATGCACAGTAAATTCAAAATGGCTGACTTCCTGTTGCGTTGGGGTTATGGCTCCTAGAGGCTTTTCTGTTAGTCTGGACATGATACATGGGACACAGGGGCACTATCAAGCCATTTTGTTACACCCAAGCACATGAACAATAGAGTATATAATTTTTTACTGGTTCTGATGCATATGCAAATTTGCAGGCGTTTAGACCTTTAGCCCCTCAAAAATGTGTTTAGTTTGCAGAATAATAATAATCCTATCAATTTCAATAGGGCCTTCGCCAACCAAAGTTGTCGGTGCTCGGGCCCTAATTAGAGCTGTTAACGTCCATTTGTCTGTTCATCTTGCCTGGCTTCTAAGCCCTTCCAGCTGTCTTATAAGTCAACGTTCAATACTTCCTACCTCAAATATGTAAAGTTGGAAAATGGCCTAAGGCACTTGGTTATACAAGTAAGCAACTTTTTCATGTTGTTCTGTTGGTCCAACGGTCCTCGACATATATAGAGGACTATTTTATATAGGACGTGACAACCTTGGGTGCACTAGACTGTCACGCTCAGCAACCATCAGACCCACCAATGTCCTGTCAACAAAATGTAATCAGGTTTAGAAAATGAGATCATAGGCAGCACTTTACATATCTGATTTGATTATTTCAACAGAAGTGCTGGATTCGGTGACAGGCGATAATTCACTTAATGGCAGCCCCACTTCAAAAATATGCCTATAAATAGAGCCTATAGAGGGTATGTTAATTAATCTTATGCCTGGACAACTATAGATTAAATCTATTAGATTTGTCAGCCTGCTGTATAAGAACATTACAATGCTGATACATCAATAAATACAGGAAAAACAATGATACTACACAGTGTTTCGCAAAGAGGGCAGAAGCAGATGTGAGAGCACACCAAGACTGGCTTCACATCTGATGCAAATCCTAACTTTAGACAACTAATCATTTGAGTTGCAGTGTATAACTGTAAGAAAACATTTACTCTTCAGATAGACTGGTATTTATGTTTGTACATGCTCTAAAGTTTATACACACCAATTATCAGTTTATTAAATATGGCACGTTTGTAAGGAATACACTACAAAACAGCATAAAAGTTCAAATTTGCTTCACTTCGACCAACTACAACAGTAAAATACACAAATACACACATCTAATAATCCAATAGTATGCTGTCATATACACAGTAATAGTACAACACTAACAGGGGCATTCTTTCTCTCTTACGAGTACTTTTATTTTTGATCATTTAAGAACATTTTGCCATTAATACTTAATTGTGTTTTACTTAAAGGTGCAGTAAGTGATTCTGCGGAAAGATTGTTGATATTTGAACTCAACTGCCAAACAAATACAACCCCCCCTTCATGGTTCAGGAACATATAACTACTGGACGGTACATTCAAATGCTCCATCCAGAACATTTATGTAAGCAATACAATTTTTAAATGTATTCTAAACTTAATGGGCAACCAGTGTGATGATGCTAAAATTTAACCTCCTAGATTTAGTCAATAATTTGGCTTCTGAATTCTGGATAAATTGCAATTGTGAGACTGAGTGGGAGTTTAAACAAGTAAAAAGAGAGTTAGAGCATTACGATATAAAAGTGTGCATGATTTTAAAATTAAGCATTAAAATTGAGCATGTCTAATCTCGGAATTGTGCTGTAGGTAGGATTGCGAAGAGCCAAGACTTAGCCAAAAATTTCAGTCCCCCCCCCCTTTCTGCTAAAGCCCAAAACGGTTTCCTAAGCCCCTCCCACCACAAAGGAGAATGAATGCATGTGCATGAGCAGTGATTGACATGCAGTTAGACAGTATGTTCACAAGGTAGATCCAAGGTATCTGTAAATATACCCGTGCAAAAATAAGAACTAATAGCAAAAATATGCAATATTCGACACATGGAAGGAATTTAACACTTTAAAACGCAATTTTAAAACACATGAATCAACAGGTTTTGCGTGCGTAACAGGAAGTGATGTAACGTCTAATTTGAACCCAAATCACAATCTTTTTCTAAACTTAACTAAGTAATTTCGGTGCCTAAACATAACCAAACTGCGACCATTTCACAATGTTAACGACATGTTTTAAAACCGTGACCATTGTTCTCTGGTTTAAATATCAAGTGGTATTTCCGACAGCTCTTGGGATGTTATTATATTATACGCTCCTGTCAGTCGTATTAGAGGGTAGGAACAAACAACGGATATAGTCATATGGTTTGGAGGACTTGTTGATATTTTTCATCCGTAGGCTGTTCAGAGCTATAGAGATGTTCCAGGCTGATAGGCTTTGAAATTCTAAACACCTCCTACCAATATACTGTAGCTTTATTCAGTGGTTTACAACTTGTTCCCTGCCCGGCTTGATCCAGATAGAAGTTAAGCTTACCTGAGTTCAAGGCATTAATAATCTAGCTGCTCCTGGCTCCATTAAAGATTTAAAGATTTCAGAAAGTAACATTTGTGATATTGCCCTTTCTGCCTCACACAACTATCTCAGCTTCCCCTTTGATTAGGCAGAGCATGCTGAGATTGAGAGCCAGTTCGTTGCGTGCAAACGAGAAAGTGGGCATCGGTTTGTGGAATAATTGGGACCAGACACCATTTTGCAGACTGCGTCCATGCCTGCTATGTCAATGGCTCCTAAAAAGCTCGCTATGTAATGTCCCAGTGGTGCAGTCGATCCTCTGCCTCTTTGCTTTCCCCTTTGTGTTAAGTCACCCCCCACTTCTCAGAGATGTATGACATGTACAAGCAAGCTGAAAGCAGCGATCATGCTCCCCAATAAATAAAAAAGAGGGCAGACATGAAGCAGGGGGCATTAGCTGTTTTCCTCCTGCTTACATTTCTTTGAGACAGTGGGGGAAAACGTACTGTACCTTAGGCAACGGTATGACGCAATGAAAATGCATGCTCACATGAACCCACCTTACGAGAGGGTCTCAGGAAGGAAGCCAATGATCAGACAGCGCATCCCACTGATGCCTGGTTAACCCTGATTGTCACAACAACCGTTTGGTTGTTGTAACTGAGATTTCTCATCTGAGATGTTCTTTTTAGCTGATGACAAACCCCAGTGTGTCTTTGTACATGAGTGCAACTTGAAGTATGTGTATGCATGTACTAGGCTGTGCGTGTTGCATAAAGTTTGATTCACACATTCTCTCCGCAACTTGTTTATAGTTTAATTGTTACTTTAAGTAGCAGATTTCAGTCCATTTTCAGTCTTAACACGTTGAATATTTTGGGTTGGGATCTTTACACTTTCTGGGAAAATGTATATATCACTTCTGAAATGAAAGTGATACATAAAAAAAAGCTTTACATGGCAGTGAAGACAGAAGCCTTATTATCTGCAATAACAACACGTCCTTATACCTAAACCACACAATAGGTTGATTGCCAATGACTCCCAAAACAACATAAATCGCGATTGCAGGGTTTTAAACACATAGTTAACGTTGTGAAACAGAATTAGATAGGTTTAGTCAACAGAAATGAGTGGATAGGGTTAGGAAAAGATCAGGACTTGGCTTGAAATGAGTCACAGACGCAACTACTTTGAGTCACGAACTATGTCACAGACTTAAGTCTGTAACAAAGTCAGTTAACCCTTGACTTTTGTTTTCAAACGGTAAACACCGAACCTGCCTTCTTACGTAGAGTTTGTCGCTCTTAGTTTGTCACCTTACTTCCTTGTTTGCTCCCACCCATAATTACTATGGCCACTAGAGGCCGCTGCCTAACAACAAATGTAAATGTAGTTTATTACAAGCTGCTTGTACAATCGACCTATAGGGCCGTTTTCAGGGTGAGGACGGTCCGTTAATAAAAGCGGGAACTTTTGAGGTGCTCAGGTACTTTCAGGTGCCTGGCAAGCATTTGATGATTTCTGTTGTTGTTGTTCTCCTTTAATACACAATTGCTTTTCAGAAATGAGCAAATAGCACCTCTATTTATCTTGCTCATTTTTAAAACTATGGTAGTTCGCTTCATACTTGTCAATACAACCTCTTGTATTTGATACCAGCAACAACTAGTGTTGTCTTGCAGGCTTAATAAAGTACAATGTGTGTGTGTGTGTGTGTGTGTGTGTGTGTGTGTGTGTGTGTGTGTGTGTGTGTGTGTGTGCGCGTGTGTGAGTGTGTTTAACATTTGATTTATAAATATATATACAAAAAAGTGTTTTTTTCCCATCTTCACAGAGAAACGTTAACTTCATTTCCCATATACTACAGCCATCAGGCAGGAAGACAGCAGGCATGTTCAGGCTGTCCCCAAAACAAACATTAACAAACATTAACTGAGGTTTGGTGGCTCACAGCAGCTATGCTTAACAGAGGACGTTTGTCTCAGCGTATGGGGTACAGAAGGCTCCGCTTACTGAGCTCTTTCTTGTGCGCTAGTAGGTGGGGACGATGTGACTACTGTACTGTTGCCAGACAATGGAAGTGCTGCAGGCAGAATTTAGTATTCTTTAATTGGAAAATCGCAGTGGGAGGTGTGATCTAATCGTACGGTATCTGTACGTATGATAAACTGCATATTTAGAAAATGATCTGTTCAAAATTGTTTTTTAAATAGTCAGCCTTAGTAAAAAGGAAAAAAAAAAGTCTTTAGAAAGGCTTTGTGAACAAATGTGGACAGACATTTGGTTATTTCTAGCTTTGGTGTAGAGTCCCTTCAGCTGTCTCACTGTAAACAGCAGAGGTTACATTCTGGTCTACCCAAAGGCTTTGCCTCTTTTCTTCAGGCTGCCTTCTCTGTCACAGCATTTTTTTTGTTATAATGAAGAGCGCACAGCTCTACGAAGCTATGTTTCCTTAACAGTTCCACATCTGCAATTTTGAGAAGCTGTTCATTTTAAAGTGAGGCTCTCTCTGTGACTTAGTTGAGGGACCTCCTTTGTGCTTTAAGTCAGAGTCTGCACCGCTAATGGGAAATGAAACCCAGGTACATGTAGAATAAATACTGAATGCAAATTAGCCAATTTTCTTGCGGATGGGCTCAGGCGTTGTGCTATAATATACAAAAGTAATTTGACAATTACACTGAGGCAATGATTCCACGTACATCTATTTTACTTTTTTTATTTTACTAATATCCCCCAACAACACAGTCCATTTAAGCCTATATAATGCCATATCATGTATTTCTATCCCCTTTATGTACAGTCAGTATTATGAATAGGCCTGCAAGTAGAAAAATGTATACTTCCTTTCAGCATTCACACCTAATTAGCTTACAAACAGCACACTTTAGTGCAGTGACGACAATAGGACTCTTTCCAGACAATTTGCCAACTAACTAAAGCCAAATTCTTCTCCACATTACACTGGCTGTAGATTATTATGTAATTCCCTAATGCTATCTTCATAATTATGATTAGAGGAATGTGTCTGTCGCATTAGCTTTGATTTGATTATTTTCTTTCTGTCCTTCTTTAACCCTCAAAAGATTAACTTTGGTGGTCTAAATCCTAAATGTCACAGCAGCAATGCGCAGACCCAGAATCTGAGGCTAGAGAGCATCATAGTCCAGCATGCAGGCAGACAGACAGACAGACAGACAGACAGACAGACAGACAGACGGACGGACGGATGGATAGACAGACAGACAGACAGACAGACAGACAGACGGACGGATGGATAGACAGACGGCAGTCAGGAAAGAAGATAGGCCTCGTGGTCCAGAGGCATTGAATATATGCTTGTTGTTTAATCTCTGCTGAGCACAAACCAACACACACACACACACACATACACAAACCAACACACACACACACACCGAGACACATGGACAAAGTAGGTGTGTAGTGGCAGCTTGCTCCTGTCTGTCAGTCCAGTTAAACTGCAGTCAGGCTAAAACAATGAGCTGTTCCCCCTGTGTGCCTGTGACAACCTCAGACAGCTAACACACACGCACGCACACACACATGCACACGCACACACACACACACACACACACACACACACACACACACACACACACACACACACACACACACAAACTGTGGTCGGAAAAAGAGCAATCTGGTCATGAGAAGTAGAGAGGAATTGGTGATTTGAATGTGTGGTGACATATGTATTTAAATGTATGACACAGAGAGAGAAAGAGAGAGAGAGAGAGAGAGAGAGAGAGAGAGAGAGAGAGAGAGAGAGAGAGAGAGGGAGAGAGGGAGGGAGAGGATGTGGCTCGTCCCCTGCATCTTGCATCTGAGAGAAGTCCTTTTGGCCTGTCATTCACCGTCAGCTTGTATTAGAAGCTGAAGGGAACCCCTGGGAGAGAGACACAGCAACAGAGAGACAGAGAGGAAAACTTCAGGAATGACAGAGGGGAGGGAGGGAAGAAGACAAAGACAGGGAGAGAAGAGACCGTAGAAGGTAAGGAGAAAGACACCATGAGAGAAAGCTCCTGTAAAGAGAGAGGGCGGTGACAGAAACAAGGAGAAGAAATGGTTTGAGGAGTTAAATTCAAAAAGAAAGAGCAAAATGGACTGACAGAAAATTAATAAATAGAGTCGAAGTATGTGGTAGCATATCAAAGTGTAGGGTCTGGTTGTCTTCCCCCAGGGTTATTATGAGTGTCAAAGACTTCATTTCCTGCATTCTGATACACTTTTATGCACCAATTTATGGTGGGAATACATGTATTTATCCTGTGAGAAGGAAAACACAGATGACATTCAAAATATATCAAAAATATAATGGAATATAAAGCAGTAAGGGGGCGTCACATCAGGGACCTAAGCCTGGATCACAAAAGTTGACCTGAGGAGCGGGTCAATTAAAGATGAGATAAGTCTCTCTGCATGTTCTGCAGTGTTAGTTTAGTTTGCTGTCAAATTACTCGACCCAGTATTTGTGAATACAAATATCTGACGTGAAAGTTCCATCACAAAACTATGTTGCTGCGTATCATTGCACAGTTTTTATCCATTTAAAATGGATAAAAGTGACAAAATGGTTGAGAAAAGTGACAAAAACATGGGGAAAAGTGACAAAAGTGTTGAAAAAGACAAGCGAAGCATTTTTAATTTTAAACTTTGACCCAGAAAAACTAAAAGTTGCATGGTCGACGGGAAGACAACACAAGGGTTAAGTGAGTATATGGAAATCCTGGAGATTTCTTAGTGGGTATACCTGTGTAACACGTAGACTACACCACTGCCTAACCCTAACCCTAACCAGTGCACAAAGCAGTGATATTGCTGATGGTTAGATTTGGTCAATAACATTAATGGAGAGTATACTACAAAGCCAAAAAAAAACAGTTACATAACATTTATTGTGGCTCTACGGTGGAACTTTTTTAAGACCGAGAAAATAACTAAAATTACATCACTTAAATTTGACGCTACAAATTTGCAAATGTAAGTCTGTGTGGAGGTTCGAAAGACATGGGTGTTAAAGCTAATAAAGGGTTGCGGTTGATACAGTGTTGATGCAGCTCGACCCAAGGGACCAAAAGTCAGGATACTTCGCCCCTTCTTCTGCATCAAATTTGACCATTATTATACTAAAATACTGATTCATTGGAATACTCCTTTAAAAAAGACCTGTCATGTTTGTGTGTCTCTGATGGTTTGGCTCCCAGTGGGGCTCATTTGGCACACTTTCTGCATTGCTGCACCTCCCTGTGGTATCTTTTTTTACGGCTGCCACCATTTACTAAGTACATTTTTTTTTTCTTCAGGAGGTATTCGCACACCCTGGAGAGGTTTCATCTCCCCTTGCTGGTTACAAAGCAATTTACAATAACAAGTCAGTTTTCAGGCAGTATTTTTGCTTAAATGATGACGATAATGATGATAGTGGCGATGATGATGTTGACGAGCAGAACACATCTTGATTGTGGACTGTGCTTATGATGTGTGCTCGTCTTATATAGATCCTCCTTCATAACGAGTGCTGCTGCTTGGTTTACCTGTAAGATACCAGAGGGGAAAGAGAGAGAGAGAGAGAGAGAGAGAGAGAGAGAGAGAGAGAGAGAGAGAGAGGGCGAGAGGGCGAGAGAGAGAAAGAAAGAGAGAGAGAGAGAAAGAGAGAGAGAGAGAGAGAGAGAGAGAGAGAGAGAGAGAGAGGGCGAGAGGGCGAGAGGGCGAGAGATGGGACATAAATAATATGGCTATAGATAGATAGATAGATAGATAGATAGATAGATAGATAGATAGATAGATAGATAGATAGAATATGTATAGACAAGGGGAGGGAAAACAAGGAAAGGAGAGAGCAAGCGAGAGAGAGAGAGAGAGAGAGAGAGAGAGAGAGAGAGAGAGAGAGAGGTGCTTGATAAAGTGGTGGGGCGGGGAGGGGGAGGCGGTCGGCAAGCAGTGATTGGAAAATATCGAAGACGCGCACGCGCTAATCCGATGATGGGTCTCAGTTACCAGGGGGAGGGGTCTGTAAAGAACCCCCCCCCCCCCCCAAAAAAAAGAAGTAGGACCAGGGCGGGAGCATCTTGCGCCCGCGCGCCGCGTCCCTTCCTCTCGAGCCTTTTGTGTTCGAAACTCTCATATCTCACATATCAATAATTCAAGCGCGCGAGAGAGAGAGAGCAGACGGAGCCCCCCACCCCCGCGCGCTATGAGTTCTACTGCCTCGTCACTCGTCCAGGGCCCCTCCGCACCGCGCGCGACTCCCGCTTCTTGTGATTCCAAGTGACAGAAAACCTGCCGAGAAGTGAAGAAAAAGAGGAAAGGAGCAGGTGAACGCTGGCGACTCGAGCGGAGATAACGGGTTTAACAAACTGATTTTTCAACAACAACAAAAAAAAGGAGAGAAGCCTAAAAATAAACCGCCTGTTTTCCCCTCAAAGAGACCGCGAGGGATAAACTGTTTACAGAGGGCTAATTAAATCCAAGAAAACGGAGTGGCATCTAGTTCATCTGGGGAACACGCGGGGAAACTCTTCCTACCTTACTTTTTTAAAAAGGGGAATAGACCCGCGGCTTCACAAGGTGTGAATACGACCGAAGAAGTTCACCGTTCTGGTCCGGTATGTTGGCGTTTTGCCTGCTGAGTGCCGTGTGGCTCGCGGCGAGCCCGGCCCGCGCTCAGAACGAGACGGAACCAATCGTCCTGGAGGGGAAGTGCCTAGTGGTGTGCGACTCCAACCCGGCCGCGGACCCCACAGGCACGGCGCTCGGCATCTCGGTGCGCTCGGGCAGCGCCAAAGTGGCGTTCTCCGCAGTCCGGAACACCAACCACGAACCGTCCGAGATGAGCAACCGGACCATGGTCATCTACTTCGACCGGGTAGGATAAATAAATAGGCTATCTATTCGGTTCTATTATATTCTATAGGCCTAGCAACAACGAAAAATAAATGAAGCAAGGTAAGTTTAAGATTGTTTTCAGTCAGTCTTGTCAGTTTGTGTTGTTTTTGTTCTTCTTTAAATAATTACTAGCCTACCTGGTGAAGGAATTATGTTACATCGGTGAAACATGAAGTTTCAGAAGGTGTGTGTGAGCGTGCGCATTGCCTGGTGTGGCAGTTGTCAAATAACCTAGAGAAGACAACTTGAGCTACCAATGGATGGAAGAGTCAAATGTCGCAGATTTTTTTATTTTTTTTTTAAGAAATACCAGAAACAAACCAAAAAATTGGCTGTTTTTTTTCTGCGCCATTGGCCATAAATAACCTCTCGAAGACCAAATAAAAGGCTATGTGCAATGAGGGCGGCACTTTTTTTCCCGGAGCATATTGTGTAAAAAAAAATATTAAAAACTTACAGGAATCAATGGATAGGCTACAGTGGCTGTATATAGCCTAATCGCGCAGCTGCATCTCGTGCACCTGTGGTAATGGACTGACCGTGATAACTAAAAGTGGAGCGGAATTGAGCCTTTTTTTTTATAAGCAATACATGGTGGTTGGGAAAGTAAAGCCTGGTAGGGAAGTTTAATATTTCAACTTTCTGAGCTGACAATATGGGATATGGAAACTGACATCTAGCCAAATAATTTAGTAACGGCAGGTCGCGAGGGCGAGGTCCTACCCGCCTGCCGTTAAAGGTTAATTCTCTCTCAAACCCCGTTCAATTATACTCCATAGTCCGCCTCCACCCATAAAACCAGACATTTGGAAGCAGAAATGTATAATGAAAAATTACATTTAAAAGATTGATTGAGTTCCCTTGCATTTCCCATGAAGTTTGGAAGTTCTGACAAGGGGGAAAAGCCTAGATAAAAGCAGAGTTATTCCACTACATCAGTGAATCTGAATATGTGTTCTGGGGCCAGAGGGACCCTTTAGAGTCCCATATCAAAGATTAAGTGAGATATTAATTTTAATCGGCTATCCTAGAAATTATTCCTAAACAAAAAATGTAAAAGGTGGGCTAAATAGGTTTAATTCTCTCCAAGTAAATTAAGACAGGTTAATACAAAGTGAATAATATATTTTAGTTTGTTACATGAAAACATTTGAGATTTTCTGCTTTTTAAGATGCAGACTATGCAGACTAATGTAATACATTATTTATGCACCTCTGTGATCCTGCAGTGTGTGCAAATACGATGAAAGACATAAGCTGGAATTTTATCAATGTAATTTTGTCCTTTCTTTCTTTCTTTCTTTCTTTTAGGTTATAGTAAATGTTGGGAAGAACTTTGATGAGGAGAGAAGTAATTTCATCGCGCCGCGCAAAGGGATTTACAGTTTTAACTTCCACGTAGTGAAAGTCTACAACCGCCAAACTATACAGGTAGCGCCTTATTGTGTGTTTGTTATGTTTGTCTATGTGTGTGTCTGTGTGCGCGGACCACACCACGCACCCCCTAATATGCTGTTTTTCCCTCACAAAACTTGAATATCAGCCGCACTGGAAGTCATTTTGTACATGTTTGAGATGCCTTTCCCGGGAGACAACGATGAAGGCAGGCGTTAACAGATGAAAGCTAGTCGCCCGCCGCCCATCGGCCAAATCATAAATAATCAATACATGCAGAGGGGATAGAGTCGAATCAAGTGTGTGTAGCCAGCAGGAGGACGGAGTGCTGTGGTGAGCCGTTTGCTCCAGCAGCTGCACTTTCAGCACCATGGACAGCGCCGTTACCCTCTCAGTCTCTTCTTATGGAAAAGAGGCAGGAGGCTGACTTAGATTTTTGATTATTCAAAAGATTAAAAACATTAAGTGCATTTTGAACAGAGCAAACAGAGACAGACATTTTAATTTTATCTCTCACACACAACACACTCACATGGGCTTTGTTGTAGAAATAATAATACAGTTTTCACACACTGCCTGCAGCATGCCCCATCACAACTCTCCTTTCATCCTCTTAACAGCTCGTGTTCACGATGCCTTAGACAGTCTCCATATTCTTTTGATGTGTCAAGTGATAAAGTACTTGAGCCCATTTCCAGCATTTAACATGCACGTGATGATGCTTTACAAGCCACACAGCGTTAATTACAATGTATCTCTTGCAAATTAAACTGTTGTGTAATTATGCTCTTGGCTCCCTGGGGCTTTGGCATTATGTTTTTGCTACTTATGCTTTATTATTGGAGTCTTGAATTAATTAGCATGGCAGCTGCAGTAACCACAACAACAAGGAGGGAGGGCTGGAGGGCAGGCGGGCGATATGCGAGGGGGAAAAGCTATGTCAAGCTCGGCGCGTACTCCCAGTCATCTTTGTGTGACTGAACGCAAATAGACCGTGGCTGGCTAACATGGCACTGAGGTAATTAAGTCTGTCATACCATGCAGAACACAATGGTGATAATGCCTGCCACATTACCATTAGTACTGTTATCTGTGCCAATTTGCTGTGTTCTCAATATCAAACTACAGCAAAGCTATGATATATTGTGACGATATATATGATAAACTGACTTTTACAACCCGACTATTTAAGTTAGAGAACAGCACTTTAAGTTTAAATCCTCTAAAGCCCTAAACGCTTTTACATAATATTTCAAAAGGGATTTAGAAACTATAGGTTTGTTCTGTGTTCTGTCACGTTTCTGGCATGAAACAGGTGTAGGTTGTACTCTCTCCTCCAAGTATCCAGCCTGTGTGCTGCTCACCCTCAACCTCTTCCACTCATCCTCCCATCCACCCAGCGCATCTGCTGTGTTGAAAACTCCCACTGTTTGATTGCCTTAGAGGCAGCTACTGTGGTGCATGCAAGAGATGAGAGACAGCAGGGAAAGATGCAAGGGGTGGGATAGAGAGGAAAGGGTGAGAGTGAATGTAAAACGGTGACACGGGAGAAGAAAAGCTGGAACGAGGGACAGAGGGGAAGGAAGTGAGATGGAGTAGAATAAAAAGAAAGTGAATAGAAAAAGGGAGAACAGAAATAAAGAGTTTACATGGAGAGCTAAAAAGGTGGGAGGATTGAAGGGAGAGACAGGAGGAATAAGGGAAAAGGAGAGGGACACGTCAGAGAAGAACAAAGGATGGACGGGAAGGAAAGAGAGAGACGGTTCAGGCAGGGCAAAGAGAGAGATAGCAAGAAAGCCAGACATCATGAGTAACTATTGATCAGTGGATGCTTGGTAAATGTACAAAAGGAAAGAAAAACAGTTAGCTACATCTCTTCTCAGTCCTTTCCTGTGCACAGATCTGTCTATCTATCTGTGAGGGGTGTGAAAAGTGAGGTGGGTGTCAAAAAGCAGCTACAAACCTCTCTCTTTGCCTAGCAATTAAATATTGCAAACGAAATACAGAATACGCTCTGATCTAAAGGGAACTCCATCAAACTCACTCTCAGCTATGCCTAATACTTCCACTAATGGTTAGCTGACTTGCATTCTTTTTTCCCCTTCTTAAATCCATCCATCTTCGTCCGCTTATCCGGTATCGGGTCGCGGGGGTAGCAGCTCCAGCAGGGGACCCCAAACTTCCCTTTCCCGAGCCACATTAAATCACTTACAATATACATACCAAACACTTACGTTTGTTACAGGGTTTCATTTTGAGTGCAGATGTTTACATTTCCTACATGTGACACTACTTCTCTAGTTGCAATAAAATTGAAACAGATTAATTCTATATCCCTCGGAGAACATGTTGTACCTGGAGCTTGGAACAGTGAGCTCACAGATCAGAAAGACAAACAGATGAGACGCTGGTAGGATATCAACACTCAATGTGAGGTGCTCTCTAAATAGATGGGTGGGCTTTTAAATCACACGTTTGTTTTTCACTCTTTTTTGAAGACCATTATATAGGGGTGTAAGAAAAAATTGATACACTTGAGTATCGCGATATTTTATTTTGCAATACTGTATTGGTTTTTAAAAAGGAAATATCGATATTTTTATTATTATTTTTTTTTTGTAAACGTTCAAAAATATTCATGTAAGACAGTGGTTCACATTTATGTTGTGTTTAAACCCCCTACCGCTAGATGGCTATGCTGAGACGCACCACTATTGTCCTCGCCTAACCTAGCAGTGTCTGACTTTTTGCTAGAAGCTAACAATGTAGCTATGGCTGAACTTTGTCTACTTTAGCATATAAACATTAGCTCACTAAGAACCTGGGAACCACAATCCCAAACTGGCAGTTTGATTTTCTGTGTACTGAATTGTTTACCTAACGTAAACATCTTTGACTTTTATGAACATCATGTCTTTTTTTAAATATTAGTTTTTCTAAAATTATACTTTAAAAAAATCCCAATATATCGCCTTACGCACAGTATCGAAATATATTGCAATATATTGAATCGTGATCCATGTATCGTGATACGTGTCGTATCGCCAGATTCTTGCCCATACGCAGCCCTAGTCTGTTATATTAAGGTATTAGACAGGGGTTAATGTGCCTCCTGTTAAAGAAATGTGTGGTGACTTGAACAGAATCAAAACATAAGCCAGCAGTTTTTACTATTACTAATCAATGTTATGCAGGGGTGGGGCTAGAAGGGGGGCACGGGGTGGCACTGTCCACCTCTGAAATATGATTGCCCCCCCCCCCCCCCCCAATCCATTGGGCTAGAGTGCTGTCAATCTGACACTTTCCAGTGGATCAAAGTGCTGTAACTTGGCTGCCTGTTCTGCCTGTTTTCCCAGCCCTTGTCACATGACCAATTAATGTTTCTATGATGACTATCCACATTTCTGATACCATGGAACTAGCACTGGAATTCTTGTTTTTTAAAGTGGTAGACTGAGCCTATAGGAAATCTGTATTGTATTTGGATATACAATTTGTTTTAAAATGAAGAAAAAAAAATTAAATGAATGTGATATTTTACATTATGTTTTATTTAGCAGCATTACATTGTGTTGTTCTATCCTATCCAATATTTCCTATATTTCTAAACAGATTTCTTAATGCTGTATTCTGATGAAATGAATATCCCCCTGCCTTACCCCCCTTACTGATTATTTATTGCAGTTTACTGTGGTTTTGCAGTATGAATAAGTGATTGTTTTACAGCAGTACTTTTGAACACCTTGGCATACAGAAATGGCATGCGTAAAGCCTTGGGTCACAGCAGCTCTGTATGGTGAAAGCTACACAAGGAACACATCTAAAATGCCTTGTGCCTTGCCTTGAGTATGTGTATATGTGTGTGTGTGTGTGTGTGTGTGTGTGTGTGTGTGTGTGTGTATGTCAGGCCTTTCTGTGACTATCATTTCTAGGAGAAGAAAACCTAGAGGCGCTGATTCAAACTGTTGATAGCACACTGCTGATAGGAGATTTTACCTTTTACGTACTGCTCTACGGGTTATGAGAACTTTTTTCACATTTAGACCCAGAGCGGCTGCACCTGTCGGCAACAGAGTGGAATCCTTTCAACTCTTTTAGTACCAGTTTGTGCTTTGGTTTCCAATACACACATTTTTATCCTCCAACTTGGGTCACCGGTCACCATTGTTGTAATGAGATATTTCACTCCTGAGAAATATACCAAACATGCTCCGTTTTCAAAGGCTGTGCAGTTCATTCAGAACAGCAAATACTCCCCCTGTAAATTGTTGTGCATACTAAGGGAAGAAGATTGTTAGTAATACTAAAATGGTCTAATATAATGTCAATTTACGACAATTATTCCACGCTGAAATGGTGTGTATAAATGTGTGTTAAGCATCAGACTTCTTGTTAACTATGTCATAATCTACTGATTAAACTTGTTATAATGCAGTCCATGTCATAATAATGGTAGATATCTATCCTAGACTGTTAACAGCTGCCTAAAGTGTTTTGCTTGTAAACAGTGATCATTCTGACGGCAAAAATATACATACTAAAATATTACTAAATGGAGCACAGATCGTTTTTGTTGCATATATTTTTTTTACAGCATACAAACAACTGAAAGATCTAGAAATACAATTGACTAGCTACATAATTATATATATTTTTTAATTAGCTATAATGAATGTTGTGTGTCATATGAAGCCACTCTCTGTAAAATGGTTGCAGTGCTGTCACAAAGTGCTTACGCCGTATAAGCACCACTTCATTAAAGTGTTGGTGAATTCTGTTTTGAAAACACATAAACTTTTTAAATTTTTAAATTTTAGATTGATACGTGAGATGAAACTCAGCAGAAGCCACATCCCTTCTAGACATCCTTAAATATCATCAAACAGTTTATTTATTATAGTTGGATTCCCTATGCAGCTGTCCACTACAGCCTGCTTAACACTGGCTAAACACAAACATGTCAAACCTTTATGCAGCAGGGAACACATATAATTACTGTACATTAACCCTCCTGTTGTCCTCGGGTCAAATTTGACCCATTTTCAAAAATTTGGGTTTCTTTCAACAAATTGTCCAAAGAAAATAACGTGGATGGTTCCATACAACATTCTTTAGTGTAAAATAAATGATCAGTTCAATACTTTCAATTAATTTGGGTATTTTATTAGATTTTATAGCATTTGAAAAAAAAAATTGATAGGTTGAAAAAAGTGACAAAAATGCTTCAAAAACATGGGAAAACAACAAGAAAAATGTAAAAAAAAAAATCGACAGACATCAGAAAAAGTGACAAACTTGGAAAAAAGTGACGAAAAAGTCAGAAAAAGCTTCAAAAGCTTGATATAAAAAACGTAATAAAAACAAACAAACTAAAATCAAAAAAGTGTCGAAAAAGACGACCAAAACATTGAAAAAAAAAAAAATAAAATAAAATGGTCAAATATATACTCTTTATGTTGCCCATTAAGACTATATCGAAATTGTATCAGTAAGATATGAATAATGATGATAATATGATGTGCCAAACAGACAGGGAAAGATCAGAGCAGTAGTTCCCCCACAGCCCTGTCTTCATCAATTCCCAATGTATGTTCCTTATGTATAACAGTACTCAATTCATAAATTCTACGTTCAAAAGTTTTTTTTTGTCGTGTAACAGAAAACTCAGATTGGACAGATAGTGTAGCTAGCTGTCTGGATTTATGTAATGAGAGAAAAAAAAAAAGTAGAAAAACACCAGTCCTCTGCTACTGGCTCAGACAGTGTTCCTCTTACACAGTGGAGATGCAGGGAAATGACAGGCAAGTCAAAGCCACATAAATACACACCTTATCTGTTCCTGTGTTCTCTTGCCTTTGAAAATGCTGAAAGGAGAAAGCGGGAGGAAAAAGACTGGATAATGACGTTGGTTTGTAACTTATAGAGACAGTATAGTCTGGGAGTTGTCAGACACAGTATTTTAGCTGAATTAATTGGGAATTTGTATTTTAGCTGCTTGTGTGTGAGCTTGTTTTAAGGATGAATACAGTATAGATAGTTCTTCTGTGCGAAGGTAGAGTCATTTTTAGCCGTGTTAGCGACATGGCTTTAGGGATGGCAGTGTTGTCCTGTCAGTCGTACTGGGTGGATTAAATGTTAAAATGAGATAAGATGATATAAGATTTTTATTGTCCTGAAGGAAATTTGTCTTGGACAAACAAATAGTATCTGCTGTTTAAAGAATTCAACACAACATAGTGCAGACATACATACATACAAATATACATACATACATACACAAGTACACAGACACAGACTGTTCCATCACTCTGCATGGACATGCTCATGTTGCATGCAGAGACTGCCACTAGCCAACACAATTGCACACTGCCCGTTGTACAGCATTTCATAATAGTCATCATAATAGGTGCAGTAAGGGTAAGCCGCCTTATCAACATAAAATCCTCGTAAAAGAAAAGTAAAAATTGACGTGTGTGATTAAAGGAACATGCTGACATATTGGGACTTTGTCTTATTCACCCATATCCCCCAGAGTTAGATAAGTCCATACATACCATTCTCATCTCCGTGCGTGTCGTATCTCTGTCTGACGCCCCCACCGCTAGCCTAGCTTAGCCCAGATCCTGGGCTAACCGGCTCCATCTGGTCTACTGCTCCCAATAAGTGACAAAATAACGCCAACATTTTCCTATTTACATGTTGTGATTTGTAGAGTCACAGCGTGTACAAATAACAAGGTCACATGAGACACAGCCGTCTTCTAACCGGTATCCAATATACTGGGAACTATATTCTCAGAAGGCAAAGCACTGCTACTTCTGCTACTTGGGCGGAGTGATTTGCTCGCAGCACCTGATAAGCCCCTTGGTGAGGAGCAGAGAGTTCGCCTGGAGTTCGCTCAGAGTTGGAGTAATAATCACTCCGCCCAAGTAGCAGTGCTCCACCTTCTGAGAATATAGTTCCCAGTATGTATATGTTTAGAAGATGGCTGTGTTTCATGTGACCTTGTTATTTGTACACCCTGTGACTATACAAATCACAACATGTACAGTAAATAGGAAAATGTTGGCGTTATTTTGTCACTTATTCGGAGGCTAGATGGAGCCGGTTACCTCCAGGATCTGTGCTAAGCTAGGATAGAGCTGGGTGCGTCAGAAAGATGCACAGAGATGAGAAGGGTATGTATGGACTTAGCTAACTCTGGGGGATACGGTGAATGAGCTAAAGTCCCAATAAGTCGGCGTGTTCCTTTAAGATAGTGTTTAGGCTGGCTTGCCATTCAGGGCTTTGATGGACGGGCGGACAAATGAGTTCTGCACGGGGCACTCTGAAGCATCTGCCTGAAGGGAGAAGCTGGTAATCATTGTGGAGGACATGTGTGGGTTCTGACATTATAGTTCTGGGCCAGCCTGATGGTAGTATTGTCTGTTGTTTGTATGTTGTACGGACATTCATGGTCTCCAGAGTAGGGCTGAGCGATTTGGGGTAAAAATGTAATTGCGATTTTTCTGCCAGATATTGCGATTACGATTTGATTTGCGAGTTTAGTTTAGCTAAAGTTCAATATTCACTGTGTAACAGATAAAACATGTCATGGAGCATTATTATATGAGACACCATCAAAAGTACTGCTCTATATTCTTATGCAAGGATTAGAACATGGATATGAATTGCCAGCAATTAGTGTTTTTCTTTTAATAAGCATGGAACATTGAATCTGTGATATGTAAATTATTCCAGCATTTATCTTATGAGCTAACAGTAAATTTAATAATGAAAAGAGGAATAAAAAATGGTAAACCAAACATTCAACTAAATATTGCACATTCGATTAATCGCGGTCTTCACAATTAGCTAATCGCATTCTTTTGAATCGCGATTTTGATCCTCAGCCCTACTCCAGAGGATGAAGCCTACTGACTTTGTTGATTGCTTGACTTTTCAGGCAATCAACTTTTTTCGCAGCTCAAAGTTGTCACTTATCTGACTGGGGACCTGTGTTGCATGTTGAACCCCTCCCTCGCGCCTTGTTCCCTGTCTGTCTCTTCACTACTATCCAGTATAAGCTGAAAATGCGCAAAAATAGCATTAAAGAAATTATGATTTTTTTTTAGCCATATTAGCACTGTATCATCCTTGTTGGGCCTTGTTAGCAAAGGATAACTGAGGGTAGTAATGTTGGCCAAGAGGATCCATGTGAGATGACACTTTAAGAAGTAAGGATGCACCGATATGACCATTTTGGCTGAGACCGACACACTACACTCGTGTGTTTTCTTTTTTCGTCCAGACATTGCTGATTTTTTACTTGAGCATGTAAATCCTGTGCTGTGTCACTGTGTCACAAACTCCACATGGCCAAAAAAAAAGATATATAATAACTAACATCGGCCGATACTGATATGATTGCCGATATATCGTGCATCCCTAGCATGAAGACTCATTGAAACCTGATAAAAGTAATACTCCACAGCAGTTCCAGTGTAGGGCTGGGCAATATATCAATATTATATCTATATCGTGATATGAGACTAGATACCGTCTTAGTTTTTGGATGTCGTAATGCATTACATTAAAGTGATGTACCTTTCTGAACTTCTAGCTGGTCTATTATTTGCCTTTAGTCATGATATTCGCTTTACTGATGATTATTTATAAAAAATGTCATTGTGTAAATATTTTGTGAAAGCACCAATAGTCCACCCTATAATATTGTCCTCATATTGATATTGAGGTATTTGGTAAAAAATAGTGTGATATTTGAATCATCTCCATATGGCCCAGCCCTACATCAGTGTGACATTACCAATTCAACCTTTGCAAACATGCTTTATGTACCTTTCTCAATGAAGTGGTAGTCATTGATGGTCAACCAACACCAATAGGTATCCAGGAATGAATGGTTCCTTTGGGTTACTTTTTAAAACGTATTCCAAAAGGTCAAATGTAAAAACTTACCTGTCATTTCTTATTGGTTCCTTTGTCTACCATGACATTTTAATGGATTTATTAGGGGGTAGATACGGTGGTGTGACTGGTCCATTAAAATCATCTATTGTCAGACGTTGAAGGATCTGATTAGACAAATGTGTGTTCTTCCTAAGTGAAGTATATCAAGTCAGGGTGTTACGCAGAGATGGATGCAAAGACAAGGAAAGAAATATACTGAATATATTTGTCAAAACATGTTTCTCCCAATGGTGTAGGTGAATTGAATGTAATTTATATGTACATTCATGCATACATTATCTAGTGGAGAAGCAGTTTTGTGTCTGTACACCATATTGTGTGGTTTACTTCTAACAGAGATGAAGCCTCTCTTCTTCTGTTTTTACAATGTATGTCATTGTCTGCACACACACACACACACACACACACACACACACACACACACACACACACACACACACACACACACACACACACACACACACACACACACACACACACACACACACACGCATGCACAGTAAGAGTCCGCAGATGCTTGCTTTCATATTTATCCAACCAGCCTGTGCTCAGTCTCATTCAGTTTGGCAGAACATTATAGAAAGCGTAAAATAGAGGAGCTGTGAGAGAAAGTATTCTTTGAATGTGTATTGTCTTTTAATTGACCAAGATTATTACAAAGACCCAACAAAAGTGAGTCATTAGGACAAAAAGCCTACATTTACATTTCTTGCCAACTGCTCTTTTGACCTAAAGTAACATTTAACTTAATCACTCGGCTTAGATCAATAATTCAACATAAAATACTTGCTAAAAGTTACACCGTAGACACTTTAGGAAGACGATGCAATAAGTCTTCCTGAAGTGTCTCAGGTGACTATTGTATTGCTTGTAAAAGTTAGTGGAAACCTCATTTGAGTCAGCTTTCATAATGAGAAGTAGTAAAAACATGGTGCTGACATCAGGCTTTCAGAAAGCCTAACAATGTATAAACAGGCATGCGCCTTGAGGGTTGTGCATTTAGTGTAAAAAGCATAGAGAAGTCTTCCAGGTGGTCTGTCACACAACTCACCCCTGTCCATATATGTGTGCTGCATCACTAGCTGTGTTGGTAAGACAGAGCTGGACTGAACATCTGCAGTTTTGCTGGAGAGATCATCCCGCAATATCCGGAGAAACTCCTGTTTTAGTAGTCTTTCATCAGATTGTCCCTTCAGTTCTGATTGGCCCTCATTTAATAAGCAATTCCAATGCTGATCTAAGCTGTGTTCAACAAGTCAGTGTTTATCACTCAGTCTTTGTGGTACCTCAACCTCTTGCTTGGACAACAGTTATGCTCAGTTCAATGAGCTACATTTTGTGCTGCCTGACAGTAATATGGTATTTAAGTGACTTCTGGTTAGGGCTACCACGATATTGGAAAAAAAAACTGACATTGTTTATATATTTTTCCTGCGATATATTTTGCGATATAAAAAAATACTGACAAAAAAAGCTCCATTTTGGAAATAATAAATCATTCTCGACTACTGGGGTGATTTTTTAGGGGAGTGCATCTACCTAGAAAATAAAAATGAAAAAGTAACTTTTTTTATTTGACCCAACCTTTCTTGAACTTTCATGCTTCACAAACATAAAAGCAAGAGAGCGGTGTGACTACTCTTCTAAAGTGATTTTGCCGAGGGAAATGAGGTAGTTAAATACACTGCTCACATGGCACCATTGTTTTCATATAATACTATCAATCCAGGCTGAAGTTAATAATGCATGCATGTTGCTTCCTCTAAATCTTAGGTTGTGGTCGACTAGCAGGGCCTGCTTTGTTTGTTCGCTAAATTGATCAACATTGATTGTGATTGGTGGTTGCCTGTGCATGCAGAGCCTGCATGTCACGCACTAGCAACACACTCTGTGTATCCACACACCCTTAAATCAGTGTAAATTGCATCATATCAGACGCAGACTTTTATTTTTAGCTTTGCAGCTCCGAACCGTGGCGTGAGTTGGGACAGACCCCTTGATTCTTAAGGCTAACTATATTAGCTTTAGCCTGGCTGGTAGCAGCTTTCTAGCAACTCTGTCATGAACACATGACACTATCATGACACAGTCATGATACATGAACCCTAACCCTAACTCTAACCCTCACTCTAACCCTAACCATAACTTGTCTTGACAAAAACCGAATGACACTTACTAAAAGAAGCGTTATGTCATAAGCATTTATGACTGTTTATAATGTGTATGACACGTTCATGACAGTGTCATGTCACTCTTATGTAGATACCTTCAAGTAAAGTGTAATCAAAAATTGTGTGGATTTCAGGGATTAGGGAACATGGGCTTTAGTTGGTCAGCCTGGCCAAGTGATTTCAATGACAGTGGCAGATGTTCATCCAGTTGGCCCAGAATTGCCATACCTACCCAGCTGTTCATCGTTCATTATTTATTGTCAGGTCTTATATATACTATAACTGCAGTCCATTTAATTCAATTTTTCAATTCAATTGTATTTATAGTGTCAAATCATAACAGGAATTATCTCAGGACACTGTACAGATAGAGTGCAGGTCTAGACCACACTGTAATTTTCAAGGACCCAACAATTCCAGTGATTCCCCCAAGAGCATGCATGAATGTGTAAGTGCGACAGTGGCGAGGAAAAACTCCCTTTTAGGAAGAAGCCTCGGACAGACCCAGGCTCTTGGTAGGCGGTGTCTGACGATGCCGGTTGGGGGTTTGATGAAAAATGGCAATAACAAAGTCACAATTAAGATAATGACTAGAGTAGTTGTAATAGTTCATGGAGTCGTAGAGCACAGCAGGGCGTAACAAGGCGTGGCAGGGAGTTGGCCGGACATAGCAAGTCGATGCCGGGCATTGCAGGGTCTAATGGGGCACAGCAGGTCGTAGGGCAGGACCACGGCGACAGCTGCCACCATGATGTAGGTGCCTTCATGATCCAAGATGATGGTGCTGGGGGGACAAAGAACATACGGACTCCGGGGAAGCTCCCCGGAACTAGGTTAATAACGAGCATTTCTGGAACGTGAATACACACAGATGGAAAGAGAGAGGAGAGAGGAGCTCAGTGTGTCAAAGTAGGTACCCCGGTAGTCAAAAACTATAACCGCATAGGGAGGCTGTGTTGTGGCTACACACCTTCCCCCGCTGGTCTAGGCGCACGCTGCAACTCCTCATACCCTAAATATAGTAAGCTTTCTATGAAGAGAAGCAGAGATATGGAGGAGCTGCGTCATGACTGTGGCTACACACCTCCCCCCGCCGGTCCAGGCGAATGCTGCAACTCCTAACTTCCTAACTATAACCTTTATCGAAGAGGAGAGTTTTAAGTTTACTCTTAAAAGTGGTGACGGTGTCTGCCTCCCGAACCCAGACTGGGAGCTGGTTCCACAGGAGAGGAGCCTGGTAGCTGAAGGCTCTGGCTCCCATTCTACTTTTAGAGACTCTGGGAACCACAAGTAACTCTGCATTCTGGGAGCGCAGTGCTCTAGTGGGACAATAAGGTACTAAGAGCTCTTCAAGATATGATGGTGCTTGACCATTTAGAGCTTTGTAGGTTAGGAGAAGGATTTTAAATTCAATCCTGGATTTTACTGGAAGCCAATGCAGAGAAGCTAATACAGGAGAAATATGATCTCTTTTCTTAGTTCTTGTCAGAACACGTGCTGCAGCATTCTGGATCAGCTGGAGAGTCTTAAGAGTTTTATTTGAGCATCCTGATAATAGGGAATTACAGTAGTCCAGCCTGGAAGTAACGAATGCATGGACTAGTTTTTCAGCATCGTTTTGAGACAGGATGTTCCTAATTTTGGCAATATTACAAAGGTGAAAAAAAGCTGTTCTTGAGGTTTGTTTTAAGTGGGCGTTAAAGGATAAATCCTGATCAAAAATAACTCCTAGATTTCTGACAGTAGTGCTGGAAGCCATGACAATGCCGTCCAGAGTAATTATATCTTCGGATAATGAAGTTTGGGGGTGTTTAGCGCCCAGCACAATAACCTCAGTTTTGTTCGAGTTCAACTTCAGGAAATTGTTGGTCATCCATGATTTTATATCTTTAATGCACACTTGCAGTTTAGCTAACTGACTGGTTTGGTCTGGCTTGATTGATAAGTATAATTGGGTATCATCCGCATAACAGTGAAAGTTAATTGAGTGTTTCCTACTAATATTGCCTAGAGGAAGCATATACAAGGAGAATGGAATTGGTCCAAGCACTGAGCCTTGAGGAACCCCATGGCTAACTTTAGCGTACCTGGAGGATTTATTGTTGATATTAACAAATTGAGATCGATCAGAGAAATAGGACTTAAACCAGCTTAGTGTGATTCCTTTAATGCCAACTAAGTGTTCCAGTCTCTGTAGAAGGATTGTATGGTCAATAGTGTCAAATGCAGCACTAAGATCTAATAACACAAGTATGAAGACAAGTCCTTTGTCAGCAGCAGTTAGAAAGTCGTTTGTAATTTTCACCAGTGCCGTCTCTGTGCTATGATGCTTTCTAAATCCTGACTGAAAGTCCTCAAATAGACTATTCCTATGTAGAAAGTCACATAACTGATTAGCGACTACCTTCTCAAGGATCTTGGAGAGAAAGGGAAGGTTCGATATAGATCTATAGGCTGTTGGCTAAGACCTCAGGATCGAGGGTGGGTTTTTTCAGAAGAGGTTTTATCACAGCTATTTTAAATGACTGTGGTACATAACCTGTTAATAAAGACATATTAATAATATCTAGTAATGAAGTGTTCACCACGGGTAACGCTTCTTTAAGTAGCATCGTTGGGATGGGGTCTAAGAGACAGGTAGAAGGCTTTGCTGAAGAGACCTTTAGCATTAATTGTTGAAGGTCTATAGGAAAAAAGGAGTCAAAGTATATGTCAGGTCTTGTCGTTCTTTCTAGCACTCCTGTATCAAAAGGTGAACCGTTAGAAGTTGAGGGCAAAAGGTGATGAATTCCATCCCTAATTGTTATAATTTTATCATTAAAGAAACTCATGAAGTCGTCACTACTAAGAGCTAGGGGAATAGATGGCTCAGTAGAGCTGTGACTACCTGTCAGCCTGGCTACTGTGCTGAAAAGAAACCTTGGGTTGTTCTTATTTTCTTCTATTAATGATGAGTAATAGTCTGATCTGGCATTTCTGAGGGCCCTCCTATAGGTTTTTAAACTGTCTTGCCAATCTAAACGAGATTCTTCCAGTTTGGAGGAACGCCATTTAGTTTCAAGTTTTCGTGAGATTTGTTTTAATTTGCGAGTTTGGGAGTTATACCAAGGTGCTAGTTTCCTTTGCTTCATCGTCTTCTTTTTGAGAGGAGCAACAGAGTCTAAAGTCGTCCGTAGGCAGGCCGTAGCACTGTCTACAAAATTATCAATTTGGGAAGGACTAAAATTAGCACAAAGGTCCTCCGTTATATTAAAGCACGACATTGAGTTAATTGCTGTTGGAATATCTTCCTTAAATTTAGCTATAGCACTGTCAGATAGGCATCTAGCGTAGAAGGTTTTATTTAATTTCATATAGTCCGGTAGTAAGAATTTGAAAGTTATTAAAAAATAGTCTGATAATAAAGAATTCTGTGGAAATACTATTAAATCTTCAATTTTGATGCCATATGACAGCACAAGGTCGATGGTATGGTTAAAACAGTGCGTGGCCTCATGCACACTCTGACTGAAACCAATTTAATCTAGTAGTGAGTTGAAGGCAGTACTAAGGCTATTACTGTCAACGTCCACATGGATATTAAAATCACCTACAATAATTATTTTATCTGATTTTAGGACAATACATGACAAAAACTCTGAGAATTCAGATAAAAATTCAGAATATGGGCCTGGCGCTCGGTAAACAACAACAAATATGATTGGCTTTAATGATTTCCATGTTGGATGTTGAAGATTAAGAACAAGACTTTCAAACGAGGTATAATTTAGTTTAGGTTTAGGATTAATTAACAGATTTGAGTCAAATATGGCTGCAACTCCTCCTCCTCGGCCTGAGCCTCTAGGGATTTGAGTATTAATATGACTGGGAGGAGTGGCTTCATTTAGACTAACATGTTCTTCATGGCCCAGCCAGGTTTCAGTAAGACAGAATAAATCAATTTGATTATCTGATATCAAATCGTTTACCAGTAATGCTTTAGAAGACAGAGATCTTATATTTAATAGTCCACATTTGATTCTCCTATTCTGTTCTATCGTTGCAGTGGTTGTTTTAATTCCAATTAGGTTGTTAAGTATAGCACCTCGTTGGTGCACAGAGGAGCGTGTAGCGCTGTACCTTTGAGTAATGTTATTTATCATTTCATATGGTCAGAGTGGTTGGTTCTGATAAAGGAGTTGGACGGAGCTTAGATGACAGTACAAGTATAGTACAGAAACACAGTAAAATTACAACTGATGACTTTTACAATATTATTGTATTGAATTTCTAAGGAGGGCCGTGACGCTTCCCCAGTGCTCAAGCACAGACAAGTGCAGACAGTCCAACTGCCAGTGTTAAAGTAAGTCAATGGGTCAACACAAAGGTATCAATAATGGAAAACATCTCTCCGTGCTTCCAGTCAACTGCTGAAACAAAAGCCACACAACAAGAGGCACACACATGATCAATTTATGTAAAAAGAAAATGCTATGGTTAGTGCCTGGTTGTTTAATACTACCTATGCAAATTAAAGCCACAGTCTGTCAGTTAGAATAGCTGGAGTGCGGTGTGTGTGTGTGTGTGTGTGTGTGTGTGTGTGTGTGTGTGTGTGTGTGTGTGTGTGTGTGTGTGTGTGTGTGTGTGTGTGTGTGTGCTGCGGAGGGCAATTTGTGATTTCCAGCTACAGATGAGCCAGAGGCCGTTTTGTACAAGTTACAAAGCAGTGATGTAACAAAGACAATATTATGCTGAACTAGGGCTGCAACTAACGATTATTTTCATAGTCGATTAATCTGTTGATTATTTTCTCGATTAATCGATTAGTTGTTTGATCTATAAAAAAGTCAAAACATGGTGAAAAATGTGGATCAGTGTTTCCAAAAGCCTAAGATGACGTCCTCAAATGTCTTGTTTTGTTTACTGTCACAAAGGAGAGAAGAAACTAGAAGATATTCACATTGAACAAGCTGGAATCATAGAAATCTTATTTCTTTTAATAAAAAAATGACTCAAACGATTAATCGATTATCAAAATAGTAGGCGATTAATTTAATAGTTGACAACTAATCGATTCATCGATTAATCGTTACACCTCTCAGCTGAACATTATTTTATAATGATTCATTTTATTATTTGATTTTCTTCTCAGTTGAGTAAGTATGAAGCACTGTCTTTTTGTATTTGTCTGAAATAATGAGCTGCTCTAGGTTTTTTTGGTGTGTTCGATGTAAATGCTATTAAGGGCCATCTAATCTTGTTGAAGTTCTCAAATGACTTATCTTAATACATTTCCTCTTTTGGTGTGTTTTGACATTTGGCAGCTGATCAGGCAGTTGCATGTTTAAAGACTAAGTATGAAGGGTGAAAGCTTTGTCTGGTAGTTTCCTCAAACTAATGATGTTGTTCCCTGAGGCAATACTGATGAGTTATATTGTAAGATGGTTTTGTGCCCTGGTCCATAATGTTATTAGTTGAGTTAACTTCTGACCTTAGCTCTGAGGCCTGTACTACGAAGCAAGATTTGGCGTTTGTGTATCACGACGGTGAATCACTTGTTACCGGATTCAATCGCCGTGGTAACTTATGCTGAACACCCAGGTTATGTAGGAGATTAGAGATCAGCCGGTGTAAAAGCACCGCCTACTGACCAATCACCGTTCTTAGAAGATCAGGTGGAGCTCAGTGCGCGGAGAGAGAGAGAGAGAGAGATGTGTGCTCATAAAAGTTAAAACATTTAGAGACCGACGACCCCGTTAACATTCCCTGATGGGTATTTTTATGAAAGTTATAGATTTTCAGTGGAGGGAATTATGTATAGGCTATTTGTCGGCTTGTTGAGCCGTGTGTTGCCAATGCGCACATCCGTTTGAATTATGTTTTTATATATTTTATTTGCTCTCACAATCGCTTCCCACTGCCATGGTTGCAACTGAAATAATAGGGGTTAGACGGAGCCCTGAAGACATGCTATTTTTAAATCTTGCTAGCTTTTCAACATCACCAACCCTGCCTTAAACTAGCATCTTTTTAATGGTAGTAGGGCTGGGCAACATATCGATATCGATATTATATCAGCATCGTTATACTGTATGAGACTAGATGTCGTCCTAACTTTTGGATATCGTAATATCGTGATATAAGTGTTGTCTTGTGTTTTAAAGGAGCATTACAGTAAAGTGATTTCATTTTTCTGAACTTACTATCTGTTTTATTATTTGCCTTTACCCACTTAGTCATTGTATCCACATTATTGGTGATATCGGCATCGATGTATTTGGTCTTAAATATTGTGGTATTTGATTTTTTTCCATATCGCCAAAGCTCCAGGTGGTACCAATAACATTAACAATGGTTCTATTCCATTGAAGTGTGCCAGTAAGCCATGGCAGTGTGACAGTGAGCGATCGTGAACAATACCAGGAAAAAAGAATGAGTCCTGGAGCAGAACTCATTCTTTTTTATTTAAACCTGTGCTTTCCCTTCTGTGACATGTCAACATGTCTTCCATGATAAAGGCCTATACACCTACCAATACACTGCTACACTGGATGGTACTGAATGGAAAGCATACCAGTTTGTACTGGTACAGGTACTGGTATGCTTCAAACCAGGGGTCTTAAACGTTTTTCAAGCCAAGGACCCCTCAACTGAAAGAGAGATGGAGCAGGGACACCCTACTACATATTTTTTTAGAAAATGAAGTTGTAAATTACGTAAACTGGGCCTACAATTACGTGTAATTATTTTTTCATAGAATACTAAGCTATTAAAATAACCTAATAATTGTTGCCATGATTTTATAAATCATGTTTTAATGTTAAACATACATGTGGCTCAGTGAATCTTTAGGATTAACTGGATCTGTGGATGGCTACCTATAGGGTAGCCTATTGCTAATATGTTAAATTCATGTAAAGACTTTTTAATTTTTTTACTTTCAAAAATGAACAATAATAATTATAAAGATATACCAATAATCTGGGATATGTTTTCATGCTAATCGAATGTGTCTCTAGCTTGAAACAAGCTAGCGCAAACTGCTGATTAGCTTAAAATGCTAGTCTTCAGGGCAGAGGGTAAAGTAAAAAGAAATCGCTATTTCTATACCACTAACAAGGCTCAAAATAGCATCACACTTCCACGGTGGCATAATAATAATAAACAGTCAGACTGCATGACCGCAGTGTTCCATGCATCCTAAAAGTGTTTCTCACTGCTGTGCGCTTTGGCCAGTTAGAGTGAAAATGTCTTTGATGACTGATGTCCAGTGTTTTCAAATGAACTCTTTAAATCGGATGTATTGAGGGAAACAAAAAGATTAAAACCTGCCACACTCTGCTGGCAGAGCTAAAGAGGCTGCAGCGATCTCTGCATCACTGATGGAGGATAAGGTCACTAGAAGACTGAAGAAACACCGACTGCCTTTTGTTTGCAGTAGCACTCTCTGCAATGGCACTGTAAGATATGGAGCCTGCAGGGAATCTGTTGTAATGCCAGTGACATACACAACACTTGTCTGGAATGATGATGGCTGGAGGAACAATGACTTTCACTGTATAAAATATAAATAAATGGCAGATCCTGAGTGGGGCTGCCTTGAAAAAAATTTACTTTTTATTATGTACTTACTAATGCTGTTATGTAATAATTATTCTCAGTCCCCTTAGATTTTCTTTATTCTCACCGCAGTGGTAATGTAAAATCTCAGTAATTACAGAGCATCTCACTTTCAACAGACATACTGCACACAAACATCCTATTAATATATTCGGGATATTCAGGCATTATAACATCTTCCATTTATGGACTAATTCCATCTCAAACGAGAAAAACGGCTTATTAAAAATGGTTACAAAACAATGGACCGCTGAGAGTTGCAGGGTGGTAATTGCGTTTCTGGATTGTATTTCTAGGAAGCATCTACTGTGGCTTTCCAAAAGGTGGGTTTTCTGCACAGAACAGAAATCTGAAAATCAAAAAGCTTGTAGAAACGACTAAATAGACACACCAAGTTGACCTAAATAAAAATCTCCTGGCCAGCACAGATGTTCCGGATTCTAATAATGAGAGAGCCTTACAGCAGGAAAAGCTTTTTTCCTCCCAAAATGCAAACCGTGTTGCCAGAAATTATGACTTTTCACATTGAAACTGTTGGCAGCAGGCGACCAGCTGTGTAAAGAAGCACCACTACAATCCTGTGCACAATAGTGCTTTATTGATCACTATTTGCCATATATTACACTGATCCTAGTCCCAGTCTATAGCTGTACATTTTCTTTCTGTCCTCTAGTATAGTTCTTATTCTGTTCATTGGAGCTGCTGATGATGAGTAAAGATCCTGCTGATACTAGCTCAAACATTGCATGTTTCAACAATAAATTATTGTTAACATAACATTAAAGGGTTGGTAAGCCTTTATTGTGAAACAACAATAGAAGGTGGCGACTAGTCAGGTTAGTTTTTAGAAGTTTACAGTCTGTACAAACAGTAATTTTGTACTATTTTGTTACATAAGGCTTCTGTGTCACTTTGACTTTGGTGTTGCCATATGGTATAAGACTATTATATACTATATATGTATTATACTATATGATCTATGTATCTTACATCCATTGATTGAGTCTTTGTTTCCCCCACATATATTAAATATAATATATTTAATAATAATTCCTATTAGAGGTTTGTATTTGTATGATCCTGGAGTAATTTTGCTACAAACCTTAGACAATTTCCAGTATAGGAAGCCTGGCCAGACGCACCATCATTTACGTATTCATCACCACGTCCACGTCTGTGAAGAGAGAGATGGTTGAGGAAAAAAAGTGAGATGGAATGAGAGCAGGAAAGAGAGGTGACATGTAAGAGATCAGAGTAGGGAATGCAAAGGAAACAATCTAACCATGTGAGAAAAGGGAGATGAATCAAAAAGAAAAGAAGAAGTGGAGAAAGAGAGACAGACAAAAAGAAAAAGGACAAAAAAACTATCATTGTCATGTCAAGACGGTCGACTGGACAGGAATTGATGATGCAATAGCAGGATGTCATCATGTTCGTTGGCATTAAGTGCTGCACTGACACGACAGACAACTTATTTTTTCTTTCAATCGTATTCTCTCTCCCCTTCAACCTTCTCCTGCCATTTCACCCCTTTTTCTATCTCTTTTTTTCCCTCTTTTAATGTATCTTATCTCTGCCACCTCATTCTGTGTCTCTCTCTCCGTTACTCAGCCAGTTAATTGGTGCTTGTGCATTAATGAATGCAGATCGATCCAGGCCTGACACGATGCACAACCCTATTATCATGCTTTTATATTTATTGCTGGTAATTGTAAGGGTGTAGTTGACTGAGTGTGTGTGTGTGGTGTGTGTGTGTGTGTGTGTGTGTGTGTGTGTGTGTGTGTGTGTGTGTGTGTGTGTGTGTGTGTGTGTGTGTGTGTGTGTGTGTGTGTGTGTGTGTGTGATTGACTGAGGGGGTGGCAGACAGCCCAGGCACAACCAAATGTTCTTTATTCATACAGGTGTGTGTGTGTGTGTGCGTGGGTGTGTGTGTGTGTGAGAGAGTGTGTGACCACAGTCTCATCCTTCCAAAGCTACTGTCACAGCTTTATTAGAGCTATACATCACACACTGACCCAGTGTGTGTGTGTGTGTGTGTGTGCGTGTGCATGTGTGTGTGTGTGTGAGAGAGAAAGATATAGTAATATACGATAGAAAGAGAGATTTGTGTCCCTTTCAGACTGTTTTATGTTAATGCTCTGCCAATTTTACATGTTGACAATAATGTCATCCTAGCAATGTTCTATATCGCTTAGATATGAATGAAAGCTGTCACAATGCCAGTGAAAACACACACAAGATTATGGAGTCTAATCAGGAGATGCAAAGTTATAAATGTGGCATTTTGAGCACAGCAGTCATTTTGAAGCAGCAGCTTTAACTTAAAAAGCCTTGTGAGCTACTCTACTTTTGTCGGCGGAAAAAAATGACTGGACTTTACAAGGCCTAAACTAAAGAACTGCTGTATGTGCTCCCTGCACCATATTTAACAGAGCCGCAGTACAGTAAACAATCTTTTGTCTTTTATATGATACATAAAGTCCTGACATGCTTCTTACATGCCGAAAGCCTAAATTCACACAAGCACCATGTCTGTCAACAGTCCCGTTATGTCTTAAAGGTGCTGTAGGTAGGATTGTGAAGATCCAGGACTTAGCCAAAAAATTTGAACGTCAACAACTTCTCAGTCCCTCCCCCCTTTCTGCCAAAGCCCGAAACGGTCTGCTAAGCCCCTCCCCCCACAAGGGAGAATGAATGTGTGTGCATGAGCAGTGATTGACATGCAGTTAGACACCCCCCCTGGCCCTGTTTGGTGCATCTGAACAGGGAGCGGTGGATTTTTGCAAATCACACTACAGGCTGTAGGTGGTGCCAGAGGGGCCGGATTTTTTTTTTTAAATGACCTGCTTCATGTAGTTCTACTGGAACATAGGGTCAGTTTCAGCAAATATGACAGGAAGTTAGTTCGGCATAAGTCTTACCTACTGCACCTTTAACAGAGTCAACGTGCCAAAAAGCCATTATTTGAACTGGCCCAAGCAATGTTACAGATTCCAGTTCTGACTGGCACTTAAGCAATGTAAGCAAGACAACGAGGGAGCGTGTTTAAATGGTTGACGAAAAGAAAGAGGGATTGTGTGTGTGAGTAGTGTGTGTTATGTGTGTGGAGGGACAATTTGTGTGTCTGGGGAAGGGGGAGGGAGGTTTGTAAGTGTGAGTTTCACATGGCTGAATGGTTGGGTAGGTGACAGGGTGGATTTTGTCTGCATGGTTTGTGTGTGTGTTGTGCTTGTGTATGTATCCGAGCGTAACAGAGTGAGGGATGCTGGTTTCTTTTTTTCGGCCATCCCTGTCTCAGTTTGGAAGCATTGCACACTAAGACAGGAACCATGTCGCCCCCTCCCTGTCTCCCTCTTCTGTCTGCCTTTCGCTCACTCGTTTAATCCCGCCCTCCTATCTATCTACAGTATCTATCTATCTATCTATCTATCTATCTATCTATCTATCTATCTATCTACAGTATCTATCTACCTACAGTATCTATCTATCTATCTATCTATCTATCTATCTATCTATCTATCTATCTATCTATCTATCTATCTATCTATCTATCTACAGTATCTATCTACCTACAGTATCTATCTATCTATCTATCTATCTATCTATCTATCTATCTATCTATCTATCTATCTATCTATCTATCTATATATCTATCTATCTATCTACAGTATCTATCTACCTACAGTATCTATCTATCTATCTATCTATCTATCTATCTATCTATCTATCTATCTATCTATCTATCTATCTATCTATCTATCTATCTATCTATCTATCTATCTATCTACCTACAGTATCTATCTATCTATCTATCTATCTATCTATCTATCTATCTATCTATCTATCTATCTATCTATCTATCGATCTATCTATCTATCTATCTACAGTATCTATCTATCTATCTATCTATCTATCTATCTATCTATCTATCTATCTATCTACAGTATCTGTCTATCTATCTATCTACAGTATCTATCTATCTACCTACAGTATCTATCTATCTATCTATCTATCTATCTATCTATCTATCTATCTATCTATCTATCTATCTATCTATCTATCTATCTATCTACAGTATCTATCTATCTATCTATCTATCTATCTATCTATCTATCTATCTATCTATCTATCTATCTATCTATCTATCTATCTACCTACAGTATCTGTCTATCTATCTATCTACAGTATCTATCTATCTATCTATCTATCTATCTATCTATCTATCTATCTATCTATCTATCTACCTACAGTATCTATCTATCTATCTATCTATCTATCTATCTATCTATCTATCTATCTATCTATCTATCTATCTATCTATCTATCTATCTATCTATCTACAGTATCTATCTATCTATCTATCTATCTATCTATCTATCTATCTATCTATCTATCTATCTATCTATCTATCTATCTATCTATCTACAGTATCTATCTATCTATCTATCTATCTATCTATCTATCTATCTATCTATCTATCTATCTATCTATCTATCTACCTACAGTATCTATCTATCTATCTATCTATCTACAGTATCTATCTATCTATCTATCTATCTATCTATCTATCTATCTATCTATCTATCTATCTATCTATCTATCTATCTATCTATCTATCTATCTACAGTATCTATCTATCTATCTATATATCTATCTATCTATCTATCTATCTATCTATCTATCTATCTATCTATCTATCTATCTATCTACCTACAGTATCTATCTATCTATCTATCTATCTATCTATCTATCTATCTATCTATCTATCTATCTATCTATCTATCTATCTACAGTATCTATCTATCTATCTATCTATCTATCTATCTATCTATCTATCTATCTATCTATCTATCTATCTATCTATCTACAGTATCTATCTATCTATCTATCTATCTATCTATCTATCTATCTATCTACAGTATCTATCTATCTATCTATCTATCTACCTACAGTATCTATCTATTTATCTATCTATCTATCTATCTATCTATCTATCTATCTATCTATCTATCTATCTATCTATCTATCTACCTACAGTATCTATCTATCTATCTATCTATCTATCTATCTATCTATCTATCTATCTATCTATCTATCTATCTATCTACAGTATCTATCTATCTACCTATCTATCTATCTATCTATCTATCTATCTATCTATCTATCTATCTATCTATCTATCTACAGTATCTATCTATCTATCTATCTATCTATCTATCTATCTATCTATCTATCTATCTATCTATCTATCTATCTATCTATCTATCTATCTATCTACAGTATCTATCTATCTATCTATCTATCTATCTATCTATCTATCTATCTATCTATCTATCTACCTACAGTATCTATCTATCTATCTATCTATCTATCTATCTACAGTATCTATCTATCTATCTATCTATCTATCTATCTATCTATCTATCTACAGTATCTATCTATCTATCTATCTATCTATCTATCTATCTATCTATCTATCTATCTATCTATCTATCTACCTACAGTATCTATCTATCTATCTATCTATCTATCTATCTATCTATCTATCTATCTATCTATCTATCTATCTATCTATCTACAGTATCTATCTATCTATCTATCTATCTATCTATCTATCTATCTATCTATCTATCTATCTATCTATCTATCTATCTACAGTATCTATCTATCTATCTATCTATCTATCTATCTATCTATCTATCTATCTATCTATCTATCTATCTATCTATCTATCTACAGTATCTATCTATCTATCTATCTATCTATCTACCTACAGTATCTATCTATTTATCTATCTATCTATCTATCTATCTATCTATCTATCTATCTATCTATCTATCTATCTATCTATCTATCTATCTACCTACAGTATCTATCTATCTATCTATCTATCTATCTATCTATCTATCTATCTATCTATCTATCTATCTATCTACAGTATCTATCTATCTACCTACAGTATCTATCTATCTATCTATCTATCTATCTATCTATCTATCTATCTATCTATCTATCTATCTATCTATCTACAGTATCTATCTTTCTATCTATCTATCTATGCCAGTGCTCTTTCTCTTTCCCCCTCTCCTCCCTTCCCTTTTTGTCTATGTGATATGATGATCTGGAGGTTAATGAGGCTAACTTGAAGGCTGTGGTTGCACCTCTCTTTACATACATTGTTCTTTTTAGCGTCCGTCATCTGTATTGTAGGAATATTTTGCTCAGCTTGACATTTTGGGTGGGGGAGGAAATAGTTGATATTTTTAGACTGGCCTGCTTTACTGTAAGTCGTTCTGCTTGATTTGTTGCAAGGAAAGGGGCGGATGTAAAATACAAATACATGTACTGTATATATGAATCAGTTTTTTTAACTTAATAGTTACGTAATAACCGTTAAAGGTTGTAAAGAAATTAAATAAACTAGAAATCATTTAAAACACATCACAAACCCACCCTCCATTTCTTTCACACTTGCTACATTGCCCCTGAAAAGCCTCCACAAAAGAGGTGCCATTTGTTTTAATTCTGCAATTGTTTCCTTCCCTCACCTCTCGAGTGTTATCCGCAGCGATGTCAGTTATTGATGATGGCCGCACCGCAGGACGAGATCCACATCTGGTGTTTTGAATGTGTTGAAGTGATTTGCTCTCGTTTCCTTCACTGATTGAAGATCCTCGTAAACAGCGCTAATAAATAATAAATCAAGATAGATCCTAATAAAGCAGTGTTTTTTACTGTAAGACGTCTTCACGGATTATTGCAGTTGCATTAAAATTGCTGCACTCAGCTGAATTGTCCAGGGAAATTATCGGTTATCCTCAAAGATGTCAATATTGTGCCGAACTGCAATATATACTGCAGGAGCTGGTGATAGACACATTGATTTAAACCACTTATTTACACTGCAACTGCTTTGTCAATTAGATTCTCCACACATTAGCATGTTCAGTCGAGATATTCCTTCAGTTAGGGCTGTGCAAATAGCCTAGATTTTGGCTCCTAATGATCACAAAAACAATGTAATCGAGAAAAATGATTATGTTGCACATTACGTTTTGCAACTAAACTCTTTTTTTGGTCTTGTGTTCTGAATGACACGCACACTTTCACCCCTCCTCCCGATGGCCAAACTCACTCGGACAATAGTCAGCGAGGTCCTGTTTGTGGTATAGAAAATCAAAGTGAGTGAAGACGGCGGAGGGAAAGACGCTACGTTTGGTGAGCAAGAAGGGGAGAAATTTCCCAATTCAAGGTGTTTTCACTGTTGATTTTTTACCTTCAGTCCTTAAATTCACTTTGAAGCTACAAGTACAGTCTGAAACTTGCTGACTTTGGTGACCTCTTCTTGTCCATGAGTAGTGTTTTTTGTCACTGTCTCAAAGGCTGTGACTAGTCTGCTCCACACTGCAGAGAGAAGACGGATGTGAAGCAGAAGAGGGAGTAAGAAACTGTCAAACTGAAAAGTGGTAGTTGAATAAACATGTACAAATATGAGAGTTATTTCCCCCACAGTATAAGATATGTTCAGCAGGAGCCAAGTTCAGGTCAGGCAGCCAAAACAAAGCTCTCTTATGGCTCGGCTACTGTACATAAAGATACTGCACATAAATAGTAGGTAGGGTATATAATATATTAGGGCTGGGGAGAAAATCAAATATCACGATATTTTTGACCAAACACCTCGATGTCGATATTGCAACGATATTGTAAGGTTGACAATTGGTGCTTTCACAAAATATCTTCCACATTTAGATTTTAGATAAATAACCATCATAATGTGGATATAATGACTAAGTGGTTAAAGGCAAATAACAGAACAGCTAGAACAGTCTGGTAAATTCAGAAAATGACATCACTTTACTGTAATGCAGCCTTTGAAACCAGAAAAAGACTAAACTTACCATGTAATGATATTACAATTCTTCAAAATCTAAGACGATATCTAGTCTCATATCACAATATCGATATAATATTGAAATATTGCCCAGCCCTAGTCTATATCAACGACGTTTCACTTCCAGGATTCTTCAGGTGCCGCCGGAAATTCCGCCGGATGTCCCTCATTTGGTCGGATGTCCGTTACCTTCCTCTTTCTTTGTGTTGGCATTCTAAACTCGGGTGGATGAGGACTATGGTTAACTGCTCCTCAGATCTCTGCAGGGTAAATCCAGACAGCTAGCTAGACTATCTGTCCAATCTGAGTTTTCTGTTGTATGACTAAAAAAACTTTTGAATCTGACCATTGCAATTAGTTTTAAGAAATGCCAATAAACCAAAGAACGTTTTTATTCCCATCCCGGAATGCTGTGTGGACTAGCCAGACCCTCCCCCGCAGCACTGGGGAGGAAGGTCTGGCAATGCGAGACTAGGTATATAATAATATATAAAATACAGCAAAACCTCTTTTATAGAATGTGTTGCTTCTGTTGACCCCCAAATCAAAAATACATATGATCCCTCTTACTTGTAGTGCTATGTATCAATCTAGATGGTTTTGGACAACTCACACCAAAACCATCTAGATTGATAAATGGCAGTATGGGGAAAAGGAACAATATGTATTTTTGTTTTTGTGTTTTGAACTGTCCCTTTAAGTAACATTTATTTTGCCATGACCTGTGCTGTGTTTCCACCCTGATAATTAAAAAAAAAATAGTTTAAGTACAGTCTGAGTGTTTTCATCAAATTCACAGGCTGGCTGTTCAGAGCAACACACACACACACACACACACACACACACACACATTCAGTCTAAGTCACTATGTTCAGTTTGCTATTAAGAGGAGTGCTGGACCAAGAGAGCTCTTGACTCTGACAGGCTCTCCATCTCCTACACACACACACACACACACACACACACACACACACACACACACACACACACACACACACACATCCTCTCCTGACCATCAGATAGAATGAGGTGGATAAGTGTATAATTATGGGATGTTTATGACTGTGTTCCATCACTTAGCAACAGTTTTACTATTACTTACTTGCAGGGGGAACGGAAATATTTTGATGTATTAAGAGTTGTGTCTGAACTGAGCTGCACTGTGGGATGATGGAACTTGAAAACCCTGCATGCTGTATAAATAATGTAAAGAAACAAATGCATTGCCCACATACACTGGGTGAAGTCTGAAAGCATTGCCCCTCTAAACTGTTTTCAATCACTGTTAGCTTGTTGACTTTTATAAAATGGCAATAACACACTATTGCACAGAGATTTTTTTTTTAAAAGCTTTGTTGCGAGGCAAATCTCTGTATAACATCATTAAGATGGACGTCGGTATGGAACATCAGGGTTTGTAATGGATGTATCTTTGTAGTGGAGACAAGAGTTGTAGGAGTTGTTAGCTTTGCTGTCATTGCTGTTTAAAAAAATCACATAAATGTCCCACAAGCCAATGTTTAAAGCGGAAACAGCAGAAAGATTCCAGGTCGTAGACACAGCCTTATAAACACTTATACTATCTAATGCAATCCATCCATCCATGTATGCAATCCGATACAATAAGACAATGTCCTCTCAGGAAGAACAACAGCATCAGCTGTGTCAGGCAAAAGTTGAAGTGACAAGGCCCTTTAGTGTGGTAACTACGATGGGAGCTCTGTTATCATAGAGCATAGAGAGGAGATCACTGTGGATGGATTTGTCAACAAATCTTCAGACTGAAACACAGGAGCCAGAGTTACAGTATCATCGTTTTTTTTCTTTAGCAAGACTGTGGTCTCCTTTCCTAAGAGTGTTAATTTTAATCAGACGAGACAAGACTAAATATGTTCGTCAACAACCTTATTTTTCCATGACTAAGACGAGACGATGACGAGACTGCGCCAATGTCCAAAATGCTGACTAAGACTAAATTAACATGCATTATTGTTGACGAAAAAAGACGAGACTAAAATATTTTGCATAAAATAAAAACTAAGATAAAATCTCTTCATTTCAATTACAATCGTCTCTACTTTTTCATCATGAGATAGGCTATTCAGCTGTTACTAGGGTTGGGTACTGATACCCTGTGCTAATACGGCACCGACCAGACCGAATAGCAACGCGGATTACGGTGCCACTGCGTTTCTCTCTGATGCTCCTAAACGGACGTTAGAGGCAACCGAAACATCGCTGCACAGGACACTAGTTAACACTACACTTGGCATCAGGTAACGTTAGCCTACCGTTAACTAGCAGCTGGATTAAACACAGTTAAAATGCTGACAGCTAAACGGTGTAAAAGTTTGTCTGTATTTCACTGTGTAGGATTCCAACTAGAGCCCGACCGATATATCGTCGGGCCGATATTATCGGTGGGCCATCGGTGGGCCAATATCATCGGCCGATATTAGACATTTTCCAAACTATCGGTATCGGCATTTATTCATTCATCAGAATCATTTATAATGACAAATGACAAATGCTTCTGATAACTGAATATTAAAAAATGTAAATAAAAACGGACGAAACACCCTTCAACCATGTTATGAGTGTTGGCGTTGCATAGTTTGTCCACCAGAGGGCACTCTACAACGTCCCTGTTGGCAACACTCTTTGATTTCTTTTTTTGTTATTGTCTTTGTTCAAAGGACTTAAAGTTTCATATCTTAAGTTTGTATTTTTATACATTTTATTTATCAGAACTTTAATATATTTTGATGTTCTTCTGTTCTGTTGAGACAATAAAACTAACTATTATTTTTAAACTGCATTATCATATTATTTTAGTGAGGACTCAAATAACTACAAATAACTAATGTTAAGGAAATCAGTTTTTTTCTGCATTTCTGGATATTATTTTTAAAAATATATATCGGCCGATATAGCGGAATATCTGATTTTTAAATCATCAAATATTTGTATCAGTATCGGCCTTAAAAATCCTTTATCGGTCGGGCTCTAATTCCAACACTGAGACGTACGACAGTCTGCTGCTGCCGTTGTCTGAAAAACAACACATAGGTTGCGTTCACTTGAAAGTCGCCTCGCCAGCCTCGTGCTGCATTCAAAGTTATTGTAAAATACCCTTTTCCCATCCAGTGGTTGTTTTTGTCGTTTAACAGGAATTTACTAGTGAAATAAGGAAGACGCTCGATATTTATATAACTTTATATAATTTATTTTTATATAACTATTTGACTGAAATGGTTATCAGAGATAATCTCAGAAATAATTTATTTAAAAAAAGACTAAAATGACTAAAATGAAAATAGGTGACAAAATTAACACTATTTCCTAAACATAACCATGACGACAACAAAGTACAGTAGTCATTTTTATCCAACTCCCGATGTTTCCTTGACTTTAACTAAGCACTAATTTTAACCCAAACCATGAGCTTTTCATAAACTTAAACAAGTTTTTTTTTTGTGCCAACACCTAACCAAACCTTAGTGTTACAGCCCTGTCTCCTAAAAATCATGTTCCCACACAACTAAATTGCATTCCCTGTTAACATCCACCGGGTCGCCGGCAATTACGCGGTTACGTAACTTGCGTGAGTTCTGACATGTTACATAATAAGCATTTAAACCCAAAAGTTCAAAACTTTTGTCAATATGGACATGCTGTACATTGTTTGATTGGTATCATTCTCTGCAACTCAATCATTCAGTTCATTTTACTGAAACCATAATCAATCAATCAATCAATCAAACTTTATTTATATAGCACTTTACAGCGACCAGCAGGTATCCAAAGTGCTTAACATCAACCAAGAGTAAAAACATATATCATACAATAAAAATAAAGAACATAGAAAACAGTAAAATCAGAAATAGTTACAAAGAACAGAAGAATGAAGATGTCACACCACTGCTACGTATTAAAAGCCAGACTAAACAGATACGTTTTAAGTTTAGACTTAAAAAGAGCTACATCTGTAATAGTGCGAATATCAGGAGGTAACTTGTTCCAGAGTCTCAGGGCAGCAACTGCAAAAGCCTGATCACCCCACCGTTTATATCTAGACCTTGGCACTTCTAAAACATGCTGGTTTGAAGAACGCAATGACCGGTTGTGCTCCCGTAACGTTAAAATTTCAGACAAATGCTCCGGGCCAGACCGTTTAAGACCTTGAAAGCAAACAATAAAATCTTAAGCACCAAAGCATTATTCATAATATTAGTGCTCATGCTATTGAAAAAAAAGAACAAAAGGACAAAATGATGATGCTTCCCTACCTGTAGGCTGTCCTAAACGCTCAATCCACGTCCATTCCTGGCTTATTTATATTCCTCTAGTCCGTAAGTGTCCACAGATCAAAAGGATAACAAGGTTTTTTTTCAAACGAATTAATCCAGGTTATGAATATTGTCCTGTAGAATCCATGCTAATTGTCTGCTAACTGTCTGCTAACTTCATTTGCCGATCTCGTTCCGTCTGAAATAATATATTTCTCCTTGCCCTGCACCATGTTGCTGTTGGTATGTTTGTTTTTTTCAGGTTGCTGCCTACACAATGAAACTATCCCCACCTCTTTCTGTTTAGTTTTCACCCCGGGACAGCCCCTGACGTCCAGCAAGCGCTCCCACTGTGGAGCGTCTGTCAATACACTGCGTCATCTCTCTGAGCAGCCATCTTAGAAAAAGCTGTCATTGACTATTAACACGTCAATCATGGCAATTGTAGCCAATCACATTCCCTTTCCAATGCTATATAGCGTGATAGGAACATCCAATGGGAGCCAGTCCAAATTCAAATTCAAATCCAAATTGTTCAACAGTGTTTGAATGAATGTAAAAAGGTATTGCAAGTCATTTTAAGTCTTTAGTATGTTTTTTCTAATAGTATAGAAGTGAGAAAAAGCATTTAGCAAATGTTGTCACTTGGAGAGGTTTTGGAGAGGTTTTGGCACAACAGTGACACCTGTAATACCAAATACTGAAAACTCCCTAGCTCCCATTAGGTTAGGACTAGAGTAACTTTATAGAGGTCTTGTTGACAAGGTGTAGAAAGTATGTGTTGTGTTCTGCATAGTGTGGCACAAAGTATGTTTTAGTTTTTTTTTCTCCAAAAATTAAGTTTTTTTGAAATGCTGTAGTGTGTGTTGTGTTTTAATCACATGCTAATCAAGCACCTTTTCAAAAACTAGAATAATTTAGGTTTCAAATGAAGCCTCATACATGCATGTTTGCCTTGCAGTTCTTCTGTTATAAGATTTTCCCTTTGGGAAAGGGAAATAGACGAAAATTAAGCTAAAAGAGGTGGATTTGAACAGGTGCAAGGCAAGGCAAGGCAGGTTATTGGTATAGCAGAATACAACAATATAAACACATTGTAAACATAAACAATACTAGCATGTGCTTTGGTCCATGACCATTCAGTGCTTTATAGACCAACAACAGCATTTTAAAATCTATCCTATGACCCACAGGAACCCAGTGTGGAGATTTAAGGACCGGTGTAATATGGTCCGATTTTCTGGTGTTACCTTTCAATTATGTTTTGAGGGAAACATATTTTATCCTGTATTACGTTTGTTTTTGACGTATCACAAATAAATGTATAATCAAAGTCCGCATAGGAAGAAGGTTGGGGTGAATGAGTGGATCAAACAAACACAGGACTATAACCCAAAAGGTCTCTGTTTATTTCTTGTGTGAAACCAAAAGTCAACATTGACTAATTTTAAATTATGTACCAAACTTACTTATTTGAACCCTAGCCATGATCTTGTCCTAAATCTAACCAAGTAGATGTGTTTCAATTCACAACGATAACCACGTGTTTGAAACAAACCTAATCTGGGGCATCTGTTTTCCTCAAAACGTACAGCAATTGAGAATTCAGTGCAGTTGAACAGTATGGGAACGCCATTTTTTTAGGAGACAGGGTTGAGTGTTGTCACTAGAGCTGCAAAAATGAATTGATTAATCAATAAGTTGTCAGCTATTAACTTAATCGACAACTTTATTTTTTTCTTAGATCAATTTTTTATTATTTTTTAGCACCCTTTATCATTAAGACATACAGAACAAATTCCACAATATGTGTCAGGTAATGTCAGATGGTGCAATAGAACAGATAAACATATTAAACAAGAACAAAAACCCTCTCCCACCCCCCACCCTGAAAAACAAAAGAAACAAACCAACAAACAGAACTCACACCTTGCCTAGTCGCTCTCTAGTTCTTGTGGCGTTGAGGTCATTAGTTCTGATATTTGTGCTGCTGCTCCCATAGGTTGATAGTTGATGATTTGGCTAATCCTTGCTGTTGAGAGCTCAAGCATAATTATGTCTAGAAAATACGCCAACCACTGTTTTATACAAAGCAAGTTGGGGGGGGCTATCATTTTCTTGGTTGCAGTTGGGCCAGCTAGCCAAATCTTCCTCTGTCTCTCATCGCCAACTATTTTGATATTCAATTAATTAGAAATTCTCTGATTTCAGCTTCCTAAATGTGAATATGTTCTAGTTTATTCACTCCTCTGCGTCAGTAAACTGGATATCTTTGTGTTGTGGACAAAACAAAGACAGTTGAGGACGTCATCTCGTGCTTTGGGAAACACAGATCAATGTATAATTGATAATCGTTAGTTATAGCTCTAGTTATCACATCATCATATTTTTCAACAGTGATTTGTACCGATTTTGGAAGGCAAAGAGAAATTACTTTGTCTTAGTAAATGGCAAACGGACTGCATTTATACAGCACTTCACAAATATGCCTCTCATTCACCCATTCACACTAATACGCCAACAGCGGCAGTCTACCATGCCAACTGCTGGCCCAGTGTCTTCCCCAACCATGCGATCAGAGGACGAGCCACTCTCCCTCATGAGCCACAGCCGCTCCTGCTGAAAGGCATGTCAGATCAGAAAACACTGTGTGTCTGTGTGTCGTTCTAGAGAGCACATGCAAACAACCCTTTATAAATAGTCTTTACAATTGTCAATAAACATCTTCCTTCCTCTCTGTATAGTGTGTACACAAGTCGGATGGGATTTGGGACTTAGCTGCTTTACTGTATTGTATTCTCTTTCAGACATATTTGTCAGATCAGTGATCCATCACACATAGTTTGTGCTTTTTGGCACTATTTACCCTTATTATACCGTTTATCACATTTAAACGGGAATTGGAGCCTCAGTTTACAAAGCAAGATGACATAACTGACTCACAAATGGTGTGCTTATTTTCCTCTTCCTTATGCTAAATCAGTCAGTGTGCAACAACCTCTAGAGATGCAGTAGAACACAAACCCTGCGTTGTTTTTTCTTATCAAGGTACAACGGTTTTGCTGACTGGAAGGCAAGTAATCTCACAGGTTTAACAAAGTGTGAGCCTGCATAAAGTGACATTTCTCCAAAATTAATTTCAGTTTGTTTTAGTACTGCATCGGTGCCAAGGGTAGCATAAAACCATCTCTTAGAGAAGCATACGGAGGGAACCAAATACAGGGAGTGCTTGTTTTTCTGCTGTTGCTCAAAAAAAGAGAAGTGATGAAAGACACTGGTGTTGTCTGGTGTGTATGTTGGCTGGCCTGGGAAGGGACCCCTCACTGACAGCAACGTCTCTTTGTAAGAAGAAGATGTTTTTCCCCATTGAAACATTTGTTGAGTCAGACAGTGTGTCTGTGTGTGTGTGTGTGTGTGTGTGTGTGTGTGTGTGCGTGTCTACATGCCTACGCGTGTGTGTGTGTGTGTGTGTGTGTGTGTGTGTGTGTCTTTCAAAGTCATTGTTAAATCTTCTCCAAGTGTTTTTTGAAAAAGTGCACACGGTATATCTATTGATAACATGCTGACTGCACAGCACAAAGCCGCTCCACACAAATAACATATTCTGTTGTATTATCATAACCACATGCATTGCTGCACATATTTCTAAATTCTTGCAGCTCAACTAGGAAGTCTAAAAATATCCTCCCATGTGTGGGAGAGTGTCTGACTGTGTTCGAAACCGTTCCCTCATTCCCTCACTCACTATTCCCTGTATAGTGTTTATTAAATAGTGAACTATATAGGGAACGACCAAACGAGATTTCGAAAACCCACTGAAAATATCGTTGCATCAGTAGATGCGCCCATTGTTTGTGCGCCCAGCATCATGTAAACAAACCACAAACAAAAAATACTTTTAATACGTCCCTGAAACTAACGGAGTGCTCCAAAGAATAGTAAAAGGTTGTATTGATGTTGCATGTTACATTTCCGCTGTTTAGAAACCAAAGTCCGCTCCATTTTTCCTTTTCAGTTTTCGCGGGTGCTTCTGCTTCTTCTTCTCCTCGGGGAAAACACGGCTGTGCTGCATTGTGGGGTAAAATGTTGGGTACATCGTATGTACACTCAAATTAGCAGTGCATTGTGGGTATTTTATAGTGGACTATGTAGTATGTGAAATTTACCGTGGAGAATTCAAACACCACTACAAAATGGTGAACACACTATATAGTGCACTATTTCCGTGATAGGGAACGATTTCAAACACAGCTTCTGTCTCATTTTCCCCCCTTTTCACTCTTTAAACTGTCGGTTCTCTTCCGCCTCATCCAGGTGAGCCTGATGCACAACGGCTGGCCAGTGATTTCAGCGTTTGCCGGTGACCAGGACGTGACGCGCGAGGCGGCCAGTAATGGTGTTCTGATCCAGATGGAGAAGGGAGACCGGGCCTACCTCAAACTGGAGAGAGGAAACCTCATGGGAGGATGGAAATACTCCACCTTCTCCGGCTTCCTGGTGTTCCCCGTGTAGAGGAAGAGGAAGAGGGAGAGGAAGAAGAGGAGCAGGGGGTGGAATCGAAAGGAGGAGGAGCTGGTGGAAGATGGGAAGTGCGACGATGACGGGAAAGGCAGACGGAGGAAGAAGAGGGGCGTGAGGAAAAGAAAAGGGACGTGAATAAGATGGCGGAAAAGAAGAGGGATTGTGACAACGGACTCTGTTTGGGACGCTGCAGAGGGAGGAGGGAGATGTTAGAGAGATGTAAAAGCATGGCACAGAATGATTATACAATGGTAAAAATGAGAGAAGAAATGATGAAGCCAGTACATGAAAGTGTATGGCCAGCTTCTTCACTTCCCTTCCTCCTTTCATCTATCCTTTCAACCATTCTTTCCTCCCTCCGTTTTATTCAGTGGCTTGACTGCAGCTTTGGACAGCCAAAACCTTTTTTATTCTCTGCTGAAAGACGCAATTGATCATCTATATGTTCCAGAGTGTTCTAATGCCCGAGTGCACCCCCCACCACCACCACCCTTCCTCCACATTCATTCATTCATTCATTCATTTATGCATCAATCTCTATCAACACAAGCTTTAAGGAATGTTTCTTGAAGAACTGCTCCCCACATCTCCCATTTACTGTGGACATATTTCTAGTTTTTTTTTATGCTCGACATAAATTGCACTGATTTTGGATCAGCCCAAAGCCAAACTAGAATTTTTATAGGGGAAACACAAAACTCTGGTCCCAAAATCAGGTGCTACATTTACATTCCCCGTAAAGCTGTGTTTTATAGTTACTATAATAATTATTGGATTTAAAAATAAAAATCCTTCACCTCACAACTCATGTGGGGTACATAACTGTAGAGTTTCCTACACATAATCCAGGCAGAAATTGAGTTTTTGCATGAAATGTAGTCAGGAAAACAAAAGAGTAATATAGACATGTAGGAGCCAGGAGGAGACAGGGTTGCTATCTGACTTCAATTAGGAAATTAGAAAATTTTAAAAGAATACCCTACAAGCTAGAACAATCTTTCCAAAAGTACTATAGAATTCTTTTTTTTTTTACATTTCCACTGTATTGAAAATGTATTAAAGTATTAAAGGGTAACTTTGTTTTTTTTCAACCTGGACTCTATTTTTGCATGTTTTTATGTGTACGTGACTGATGGTAGCAACAATCTCTGAAACTGGTCCAGTATTAAGCAACACCGCTGCAGTGGGCAGCGGCGAAACAAGGTACGATTTAAGTGATTAGGCAATTGCGCACTTTCAATTTACGTCCGCTAAAAGTGCTTGTTTTGCCACTGATATGCTCAAACTTTTATTCTAAGTATCTGACAAAATTATAAAGGGAATTATTAAAAGGATCCCTACAGAGGCTGACCTTTTTGTTAAAGCGTAAGATCCTCTTTTAAACACAAAAGCATCCCCGAAATTGCTACCAGACTCCATTTAAATAAGCAGTAATTTTATCATCGTAAAATACCCTTCATTCAAAGTCGACAGAAACAAACTAAAACTATCAAAAGCCGCCTTGGTTCGTCTTTCCACTGATCCAACAATCACCACTCTGGTTTGGTTGAAATAAACCTTAATTCACCCATTTCCATTTGAGAATATGCTGTCTCTATGAACGATAAAAGTATTGATTATTTAAATGGAGTTTGGCGATGGCGCTTTCAGAGATGTTACGAAAAGGAATTTACTCTTTAAAGCATTAGTGAGTAACTTTTTGATATAAATGAACGTCCATTACATTCAAGCCATTGCCAAATGAGTTGCTACCAAGCTAATTAAGACTATCAGCTCCACACAACTCTCTCTGTATTTCTCAGTATGGCTATGTTCAGAAGATTGTGTCGAACGGTGACTTTCCCGCGCAGAAAGTCGAGTGAAGATAATTACCTCTTCTGAAGAGTCCATGTTTTTTTAATCCTCCGTGTCCTCCTTGGCTACTAGCAACTGCGTGGAGGAGGTGATCACGGAAGGCTCGTATCATGTGGACGTGCCGACAGTGTTGTTGTCATTACTTAGAATTCCTCATGGGGGGGGGGCGACAGAAACTGCGCACTATAGCTTTAACAAAAAGGTATATCTGTGTATGGATTATAGGATGGATACCCGACCTGAGCCCGACGGGACCCGATGGGCCGGTTGGGACAGATATTTAGAAATGATGTTCGGGTTCGGGTCAGGCGCGTTCACATCAGCGCGCCTCTTGTGCGCACCTCTTGTGCGCGCCTGTGTTAACGTGCGCTTGTTGCCCCGTGTGCGCTGATGCGCTCATCTGTTGACATTTCCTACAGTTGCTTAATAAAAGTGGGCTTTCCACACAAACAAACGTACATGTGTCATTAGTATGAGAAAAAATTAGATTTTAACTGTGTCGGACTCGGACATAAATATCTTAATGCCTGTCAGGCTCGGGTCAGGTTCGGTTACTGCTCTGTCAGATGCGGGCCGGGCTCGGACAGAAAAATGTGGCCCGATCCGCACTCTAGTAGGGATCCTTTCCATAATGTTGGACTGAGACACTTAAAATAACAATCTGAGTCTGTCAGTGGCAAAACAGCACTTTTAATGGACAAAACTGACAATGCACATTTGCCCTACTGCAGTCCGTTCTCGCTCTGTACTGGACTGTCAAAGATGTTTTGTTCACATTAGTCAGTTAGACACCAATGCATGGGGAAATAGGTTTAACCGTGACTCTCTAGCGACTAAAATGGACCTAAGATGAGTATTGATACAAGCCACACAGAAGTCCTTCTGTGTTTTTTCTATCATCTCTCTGGCAGCCACACAAACATTTGAATGAACCTCCATCGTGTCCTACCATCCTTTGTTCGTCCTCCGTCACCGCTGTTGATTTTTCACATTTTGTACCCCTCCCGCTCCAAGATCCTCTTCTCTTTTTGACTATACTGTTTACCCACACATTTTTTATCTCTTCCTTTTTTTTTTGTGAACTGTTATGTCTGTTATCCCCTCACTAATCTCTCTCTCTCTCTCTCTTTCTCTCTCTCTCTCTTTCTCTCTCTCTCTCTCTCTTCTTCTCTCTCTTCCTTCCTCAACGGTCCATCTCCCTCTCCTTCCTCATGTCTGTACTTTATCTGCTGCTGTACTCGTTTGCCTCCCAGCACGGATCCTTCCTTGCTTTTCTTCAATGTCGGACTTTGGACACTGAAACCAACTTACAACCATGAACTTTATTGCTTATATATATATATAAACATATATACAGTATAAGGTATATATATATATATATATATATATATATATATATATATATATATATATATATATATATATATATATAAATTTACACAGTATATATATATATATATATATAAATGGATATATAAATATGTCAAAATCTAAGCCACCATTTCTATTCTACTGGTATTATGATGATAATAATGATAATACTAATACTGAAAACTGAATCTGGTTGATGACTATAATATCTGTATTTCCGTACTTCAGTGTTATATAAAAGAAAAAATATTCTAAGAGAAACTTACTAGTGATTGTGTGTGGAAATCTGAGGCTGCCGTTCTGCTCTTCTGATTAAAAACATGCTTCTTGTTTTTGTTTTGGGTCAAACCAAGTTGTGGCTAAAAAGCTGAGACTAGTTATGTAAAAAAAGCTACAGTTAAAAAGGACTTTTATTTATTCATTATTATTATTATTATTATTATTATTATTAATAATAATAATATCAATCGATCGATCAAATCAATTTATCTACTGTTTTCTTATTTATTTGCTCTGATGAAATCAATAAAATTTCAATGGTACTTTTATTTTTCTTAAACCTACTTTAAGCCTGGCCTGGCAGTTTATTTGGTTGAAGCTGGCATGACTTCTGAAAGCAAACACACACAGACACACACACACACACACACACACACACACACACACACACACACACACACACAGACACACACACACACACAGACACACACACACAGACACAGACACACACACACACACACACACAGACACACACACAGACAAACACACAGACAGACACAGACACACACACACACACACACACACACACACACACACACACACACACACACACACACAGACACACACACAGACACACACACACACACACACAGACACACACACACACACACACACACAGACACACACACACACACAGACACACACACAGACACAGACACACACACACACACACACACAGACACACACACACACACACACACACACAGACACACACACAGACACACACACACACACACACAGACACACACACAGACACACACACACACACACACACACAGACACACACACACACACACACACACACACATACACACACACACACACACACACACACACACACAGCCACATGTGTGTTGATGTGTCTTTCTTGTTACAGTCTCCTCCGTTCTACACGTCTCCGTGGAACTGTACTCTATCACTTCTACACTGCATCTCTTCATGTTTCTCTTTCTGAATCCAGTCGATTGGGGTTCTGGGTTTTGTTAGCACCATCTTTGTCCCTCTTTCTCTACTCCTGGTCCATCTAAACTTATTCTCTCATTCCTCCTTCGCCATTTGTTTCCGTTTTATTTTCTTTGGATGCTCATCCCTCTCTCTTTCTCCACTCTGTTGGTTTTTGTAGGTTTTGTGGTTCGTTTCTCTCCAGACTCTAATGAGCTCCGGGGGGAAAATTAGTCTTGGAATAACAAGCAAACATCAACATCATCTCCCCTCATCCTCCATCTCCCTCCCTCCTTCTCCTCTTCCCCCTGCATCTGACTTAATTTCTTCTCTTTATGTTTTGCTTTCCTCCACTGGATTCTCCTTCCTGTCCTTCCTCCTTCCTTCACACATCGTCTCTCCAACATCTCTCTGTTGCCTCTCTCTGACTTGCTGTCCTCTGCTCAGACCAGTCTCAATGGCACTTTGTTGTTTTCTACATTTTCTTTTTCCCTCAGCTTTCCTCTTTCCTTTTTTCTTTCAACTGCCAAATACTGTATTGGCATAAATATAAGACAACATTTTTACTCTTAATGACGTTGGAAAAACTGTAAGTCGTCTTACTTTCCTTACTTACTTTTATTTTTGGTCAAAAGGCCGCAAGTTGTGGCATCCTGGTAGTTCAGCTGGTTGAGCGTGCGCCCCATATTCTAAGGCTCAGTCCTTACATCAGCGGTCCAGGTTCAAGTCCAACCTGTGGCCCTTTTCTGCAAACTAATTTAAGAAAAAGGAAAATAAGTTTGCAAGTCCTCCAAACTAAACAACAAAAGAGGTTGTTTGTATAATCATTTGCCTCTAAAAGGACTCGTATACGTTTTCTTCTGCCACCTTTATGTTTAATGTTTGCTTGGTTAAGGTAGAAATAGTTCTACCTTCCTGGGAGGTAGATGAGAAGATTGGTACTGTAAATATGAAGCTACACAGCCAGCAACCAATTAGCTTAGCTTAGCTTAAAGGAACACGCCGACTTATTGGGACTTTAGCTTATCCCCCAGAGTTAGATAAGTCCATACATACCCTTTTCATCTCCGTGCGTGTTATAACTCTGTCTGACGCACCCACCGCTAGCCTAGCTTAGCACAGATCCTGGAGGTAACCGGCTCTATCTAGCCTACTAAGCTACCACTAAACTAGGCTAGCGGAGGGTGCGTCAGACAGAGTTACAACACGCACGGAGATGAAAAGGGTATGTATGGACTTCTCTAACCAATCCAATAAGTCGGCGTGTCCCAATAAATCAGCGTGTTCCTTTAAAGGCTGGAAAGCGTTTTGGTACCTTAATGTTTACTAATTAGCTCGTTGTATCTCTTTTTTTAATCCTAGAAAATCTAGCTGTTTCCCCCTGTTTTTAGTCGTTATGCTAAGCTAACAGGCTGCAGGCTGTAGACTTACGTATATATACTGGACACACATGGGAGAGGAATTACTGTAATCAAGAAAGTGAATAAGTGTATTTCCTAAAATGTCGAACTATTCTTATAGATGTTACCAAAACAACAATAACGTCATTTTTCTGGTGAGGACATTCTCTCTTGAGGACATAAAAAATGTACATGATATTTTACATTTTTGCAAGATAACTTACTTCAAAGGAACATTTGTCACTTGTATATGTCCAATCAGTACTGATGGTATATGCAGTCCACTGAAGACATGAATACCCTATTGTGGGCTACATTGACTGAGAAAGCGAGCTCTAATGCTCGCGGAGTTGTGGCAGCCGTGCCTACGTGTACCAATATGCACTGCGCAAAGGTGGCAAGTTCGCTTAGCTCTCTTAAACAAAATAAATTCACCAAATGTCAAGAAAGGAATATTTTTACACATTAACAAAAAAAAAAATACAACCGACCCTTACAGAACCAGGACAAGATTAATTACCTCAGTAATCCATCATAAAACACACTTCCTTCAAACTGGACAGGAACAAAATAAAACTCACCAAAACCGTATTAGGTAGTCTTTCCTCTGTTCCAACAATCAACAACTCTAGTTTGGTCAAAAAAAACTTTTGTGTGAGCACATGAAAGCCGTATATTGATGTAGCCTTGGCCATGACAGTGACAGCTAGAGAAATGACTACAGTACAGGAGTTAGTTGCACTATATTTTAATCTAGGCCTTCATTATAAGGACATTGTTGCTTTGCTTGCAAGTCGTCACCATTGTTTCGATACGACATTTAAAATGGATTTTAAAGTCTTGTAATCTGTTCCGGAGCAAGTGATACAGCGATTTGGATCGGGCAATTACTTTTATTTATGAACAGTTACAAACATCTGGCCAACTCCACGGATATAGGTGGATGTACACAAAATGCAAGGAGAATGGAATAAATGAATTTCAAAACTCTGCACCAAAATGATTTATTATTTTTATTCAGGAATTCAACTGTGATATAAACCCGAAAATACAAATTAAAAAAATCATTAAAATCATGAACTCAAACAAACAAACACAAAGTGTTGGTCTGTACAGTTGTAGTTTGCTGCTAGCATGCAGTCAGACGCCTGACTCTACACCCCTAGACCCTACACCCCCTCTACACACTCTAAAACAATCATGGCCTGGCCCATCAGGAATGAAAATGAGTGTCGGGGCGTTTTTATCCTGCATATGGTGTCACAGTGGAAGAAAATCAACCCAAGCATCTGGGAGAGTGGCAACGTCCTGACAAAAAGACTGATCTGGGAATGTCTTTGCCTTCTCTTGACTACTTTGACTCCTTTGTTCTGAAATGGTGGCCCACAGAAGCACATAGCCCTCTTCTGTGCACAAATATGAATATGGCGAAGCAAAAGGGCAATAACCCTTGTGTTGTCTTCCCGTCCACCATGCATGTTTTTCTGGGTCAACATTTTAAATTAAAACATTTATTTTTCTGTTGCTTTTTTCCAAGTCTTTTGTCACTTATTCTGATGTTTGTTGATTTTTTTCTGCGCTCGTTTTTTGACATTTTTTCAACTTTTGGAACATTTTTTCTGACATTTTTGTCTTCAAATACTATCAAATTAAATAAAACACCCAAGTTCAATAATAATAGTGAACAGATCATTTATTTTACACGTGGAGAGCGTTGCATGGAACCATCCGCATTATTTTTTTGGACAATTTGGTGAAAGTTAAACCCAAATTTCTGATGTAGAAACTTTTTGAAAATGGGTCAAATTTGACCTGAAGACAACAGGAGGGTTAATTTTGTTTATTTCAGTGAACCTGTGACAACATGACTGTAACCCACGTGTCAGGAGCATTGTACCAAATTAACCAGTGCTATGCACACTATACCTTCTTTCATCTGACTGGGAAGGAAAAAGACCACCTTCACCGCCAAATGATGATGAATAGTTCCATTCATTAAATCATGGTTACAAGCATAAACATTCTCAACAGGTTCTCACTCCCATCTCGTAAAATACGGACGCTTGGTCAGGTGCCTTTGTCGTTCTTATTGACGCTAAAAGTCTCCTTTAGCGTCATATAACGCGCTTTAACTAAACACGCTTGGTCGGGACTATTGGCATCCCTTTTGACGCAGTTATGTTAAGGAAAAGGCTTACGTTTCCGTGACACGTGGGAAGAATGGGACGGTTGGGTTTAGGAAAAGGTTGTGGGTGGGCTTATGTTTCCGTGACACGAGGGAAGAACGGGACGGTTGCGTTTAGGAAAAGGTCGTGGGTGGGCTTACATTTCCGTGACACGTGGGAATAACGGGATGGTTAAAGAAGAAAGCGACTTTAGGAAACGTGACAAGTGGGACACGAACCTGGGTCTCCTGGGTGAAAGTCCTGTGTTTGATCCACCTGTCACCCCAACCAACCTCCCTACGCGGAATTTCGGCTTTACATACTACTCTCTAAACCCCGTGTAGCTGCCTGCTCCCCCGGTACGTTGTACAAACACGCTGAAGGACGCCTTTTTCGTCACTTCAGACGCTAACAGCCACTGTCCAAACGTCCGCATTTTACGAGTTCGGAGTGAGAACGGGTTGACATTCTTTGTTGGTGCTGTCAGGTGGAGTAAGTCCCTGTGATATAAAAGTTATGTTTGCTATAGTCTTTGCTTCATTATAGTGTTAAACTATTTGCATGAAGTCTGTGTGCAACTATTTCTGTTTCTTATGAGATAATCATGAGAGCCACTGACCTTGTGAAAAGCACAGAATGCCCCTGAGGGCAGAGGAGAGGAGGAGACGCCGGGCCCGACCAGAGATAAGAAGACAGTATCTCTTTTGTAATATTACTCCCTGATTCTTATAAAAAAAGACACTGTTGTGAACAAATCTTCAGTCACTTTCTGTACTTTTGCTGGAGTGCTGTAAACTGACTCTACTTGCTGCAAGTAAACAAACTTTTAAGAGAACTCCAGTGATTTTGTCCATTCTTTGATAAATAATTATCCTAACACCCTGGAAAGTTTGACCGATCATCTAAACGTCATGCAAGTTGCGAAGTCACAGCAAAAACGTATTACTCTATGATCGCTAATCTGACACACAGTGACCATTTCAAAATACAAAAATAAAAACATGTCACGTAGTCTTTATACTATTGAACTTGCATACATTTTTTTATGCCTTTTTATACATGTCAATAGTTTCAAAAAGTGCTGCATAAAGAACGAGGATAGATGTGTTTTAAAATCTCTGCTCTTTTCATAGTCATACAGTATCTTCTCACTAACATTAGTTGTGTTTTCATCCAAATATTGCATTTGTTTCTTTGAAAAAAAGAAATCTGTTACTGTAACTCATTCGCATGACAGTGTTTGTGTATGTGTGTATGATGGAATGTGTGTGTATGTGTGTGTGTGTGTGGGGGGGGGATGGGGGGGGGCTTGTTTAACTATATTCGTGGGGTCCAAAAACCAGGAGTCCAGTATACTTGTGGGGTCCCGACAGCTTTGTGGGGCCAAAATGCTGGACCCCACCAGTTTAAAGGTCTGTTTGAGGGTTAAGACTTGGTTTTAGGATTAGGGTTAGAATTAGGTTATGGTTAGGGTAAGGGTGAGGGTTAAGGTTAGGCATTTAGTGGTGATGGTTAAGGTTAGGGTAAGGGGCTAGGGAATGCATTATGTCAATGACGGGTCCCCACAAAGATAGTGCCACGAACCTGTGTGCGCGTGTGTGTGTGTGTGTGTGAGCGAATTTGTGTTTGTGTGTGTTCATTTTCCTCACAGCAGCAGGTCCAGAGGCCTTGTCCTCCAGCGGTAATCTGATTGTGGCAGAGCAAGGGAGACATAATTGTCTGCCGTAGGTCACCACATGGCAGACAAAGTGTGTGTGTGTGTGTGTGTGTGTGTGTGTGTGTGTGTGTGTGTGTGTGTGTGTGTGTGTGTTTGTGTCTGTGTGTGTCTGTGTGTGTGTTTTTTTCCTCTTGCCTCCCATGTCTGTCCTCTCCTGTCTCTCCTCTCAATGTCAAGAGAAAGCTGACAGTTGGGTCTGATGCAGCATTATATTTTCAGCTCTATGGAAATGTGCTCGCACTTATTTACAGTTGCCAAGAGCACGCCCACACACACTTCCTGCTGCCATACACAGCCCCCCCCCCATATCACTCCAGCCAGATGGGCATGAGGGCAGATAGACAGTCAACAAGACAGACCAATAGAGAGCAAGTCAAACTGAAATGGAAAAAAAACGAACAGAGCATTAATCGTTCTGTCCCAGTGACAGATAATCTTTGACCTCTACCCAACTCACCCATTCCTCAGGAGACACACACACACACACACACACACACACACACACACACAATCGCAGACACATCCATGGTAGCTGGATCTTTACCATTTTAACATCATCTGACACCGAGTCCCTAAGGCCCTGCCCTTCGCCTCACCCCTTGTCACTCAAACGGCACTTTCAGACAGAGAGACAAAAACACACAAATTCTCCAGGGTAAATGTTTCAATACTTGTGTTTCATATCAGAGAAGCGAAAACATCATATATGTATACATATAGTAGGGAAGAAGATTAGGGCCAGTGTGAAAAATCTATTTGAGTTCTGAGAATAAAGTCAGAATTCTGAGGGGAAAAAATCAGAATTCTATCTTTTAAAAATGTAAACTTAGAAATACATTTTTCACATGTGGCCCTAATCCTCTTTCGTAGTATAGTGACTCTTTAAAGAACTGGAAATTGTAAAAATCCCACATTGGCTGAAAACTGTAACATAGTTAACAAAGTATTAGTAGGCTATTAGTTGTAACAAATCTGTAGCACGGCTCCTGCGGCCAGTAGAGTGGACAGTTATACCATGAAATAATCTGACTTTGGTTCCCACATGCACATTTCATGGAAAACGTCTAAACGTTTTACACTGGCCCCTGAGTCAAGGTGAAGGATGACTGTGACACCAGCAACCTGGGTTAGTTTAGTCTCATACAGTATTTATGGTCATATATCGCAAATATAATACAATCCTGACCCAATTTTAAACAAGCAGCTTTAGTTGCTACTGTAGGTCAGTGTTACTTTACTTGGATGGAGGCTGTTTACATTCACATTTATCTGCTGAAAGACGGAACGTTTTTCTGTGTTCACTTTAAATCAGGGATGCACCGATGCTTCGGATTCGGACGAATATTGGGCTTTTTGACAGGGAATTTTTTTCCACCGAATTGAACCCTACGCTTGCACTGCGCGCGCTACGCTGGGTGACGTTGATTATGGGAAGGTGTTTACGTAGGTGGACCGTTCAATACAGTAGGCTGTGAGAAAGTGAAAATGGAACTCGTGAGCAGAAAAACTGTTGTTTGGCAGTGTGTTTGGACGTTTACTTCATTCATGTGTTTACTGTGTTAATGGACTGAGAATGGGAGTAGGATTTGGTATTCGGTATTTGGATTCGGCAGAATCTTAACCAGTGGATTTGGTATTCGGCCAAACCCCAAAAATCGTGATTCTGTGCATCCCTACTACAGTCTGAGTTAACTCACGTAAGAAGGCTCCCAGCATGATTTGTAACATCACAATTAGTTTTGGAGCCAATCGTGGTCCAATATACATCTTATATAGTACAATAGTGACATGGAAACATCAAGTCTAAGGTGCACATGTTGAGGATGGACTGTAATTTTAAAAAGATTTTAATTCATTAAGAGGAAACACTACAGGCAAACCCATCATTTTTTAATTTTTAGGTTTTAGGCGTAGTTTTCTTTCAGACTCTTGGGAAAAAAACATCCACAAGACACATATAGATGTTTATTTTCCTTCACTTTGTCTATTTGTGCATGTATACTCTGAGCCAGAACTCTCCACTTCAGTAGCACTTACATACACCAAACTGTCCAGTTTCATTCCTATCTATATTCTGAAAGTTTTCTTTTAAACATGTTATACCTAAAAACGTAGCGAAAATGGTTTTTTTATGGTTGTTGACACCATAATTTGGATATTTAGAGTGATACAAACTAAAAAGAGATATTCAATATTCCCTTCTATGAAAACCTTTGACTCTAACATGTCAACAAAATGAAACAAGACTTTTGAACCTGGCTTTATCCAATGTTCAGATTTCTATGTATGCAAATTAGCATATATTGAATAAGATAATGTTAAAATTCAATACACTGGCAGGTGCTATATAATTTAGCAGAGAGAACGGACAAATGCGACATGCTGGACTCTTCAGTGAGTACTGTGTGGCTGTAGTGTCGCAAGCGGAACCTGGCTGTGTTGGTTTTGTGTTATGAGTTGAGGGCGATGGGAGAGTTCAGGTGAGAGAGCAGAACACAGAGTTACAGATAGACACATACCACAGAGCTAAGTAAAGGCTGGAATGAACACTGACAGCATTTCGCCAATGATGTTCAGAGAGGAGCACATGCTGTATGTAGCAACGACTTCCAAAAACTCTAAGGGATCAGTGTTTGTTTTTAATGAGACAAAAGTTCTCATACTTGATTCTGACCTGGCCACAAGTCGAATGACTTCCTACCCGAATGACTTCCCTACACATACCTATCAGATCCAGCCAGATATTACTGTAAGACCACACTAAACCTATTGCCGCACATTAGATTTCTGTGTATTCCCAACCGAGACAGCTGTGTGTGTGTGCGTGTGTGTGTGTGTGTGTGTGTGTGTGTGTGTGTGTGTGTGTGTGTGTGTGTGTGTGTGTGTGTGTGTGTGTGCGTGTGAGTGTCTGAACAGTGCAATCAGCCCAAATTTGTGAGAAACAAATTTCTCTCTAATTTGTTTTTTGATATAAAAGCCAATTTTAGGACAAAATTACACTTCAGGGGCAGCACAAGCGTTATTTAGTCGTTTTTTCATTAAATAACAACGATTCCCCGACTATACCAAAGCCATGAGTGAATTTTACCTTCTAACAGGTATTACCATTGTAGCATGTTATACTGTAGCTCATGCCTCCATACATTACAAATCCACTGTCATTCCAAAACTATTGCAGTTACGTTATGTGCAGGGCCACGTTTCCCGATTGTGATCAATCTTAGAAGTTCAGTGTTTTTCTCAGAGTGTTTTCTTGCATTCCTACATGCGTTTCCAAAAGCGACACTTCAGAGCAAGCACACCTTTAACCCTGTGAGACCCACAGCTTCTAAGCGTTGGCTGTCTCTGGTGCTAAGATGATGCTAAGTACACTTTAAGGTTGACTATTTGGGCTGTCTGTAAGCTGTGTCATATATCATAAAGACAAACATCACACAGTGCAAGTGTTGCACACCGCACAACAAAATGTTTTATACTTGGAATTTTACAAAATTGTTTATTTCTGGGATAAATGTGCTGCACATGAGCGTGTCACAAAAAACTTAGTACTCATTAAAAGAAGTAATTTACTGCTGGAAAGAGGGTCTTTTAATAGAACTGGGCTGTCTATGATCCATGGCCAGAGAAAACAGCAAAAAATAGGCTGTGGTATTCCCTTTTGCTCAAAACTACAACTTCCAGAATGCACTGCACTGCACCGGACAAATAAACGCTCCCGCTGGTGGGTGACGTAATAGAGACAGAGCGATTCTCTTAAAGGCATAGTCAGAAAGCCACTCCCACCAGAGAGGAAAACAATGCTCCACTCTCCATTGACTTGTACTGTCGATTTCGTCTGCCAGAAACAGAAACAAAAAAGCCTAAAAGCTGCTGTGTGGTGATAGTCACTACTAACAGGGTAAATAAACCATGACTTCAGTTTTTATAGCATGCCTTAAAAACATTAATCAGTGTTTACTCCTCTATGACAAGCTGAGAAATAACTTCTAAGTTTGATAATCATCTGTGACTGTATCTTGTTTGAAATCTCCCGTAGAGGTAGCCAACCAGACAAACAATTACAATTTCAGAGTGACACTAAAAAGTAGGGTTGCACGATATTGACAAAATGTGATATTGCGATATTGATTATGAATATTGAGATATAGATATTAATTTAGATATTTTTAAACGTGTAAAATTACAAAAGTTATGGGAAAACACATCAAAATAGATTTATAACAAATAAACCAAGTTTTCTTACAACACAAAGTTTATTTCAACTGACAGTCATATTGGACTGGTACAACATGAATAAATAAATAAATAAGGACCATGTCTACAGAACAGGACCTGTTTTCCTGGTTGGGCAGTATAAATATATAAATAAAGAGAACAGGACACAACTTTTCTTTCTCTTCTCTATTACGTTCCGTTTTGTTGTCTCTATCAATTTCCTCACTTACACTGTCACTCTGTCCAAATATGCACGTCACGTGGTACACTACATAGGTCTTGTCACGTAGTGGCCCCGTGCGCTGACGTGCACTAACATGTACAAGTGGCACGGTAACTGGCCAATGAAACATGATCATTATAGCGTTTCAAGCGAACTCTAAATCAAACACAACTAAAGCACACAGCCAATGGACGGGACACAGCGCTCCACAATGTAAACAAAATATTGCAAATATTGCAACCCCTTTCGATATAATTTCACACAACCTGATATTGCAATAACGATATTGAGTCGATATATCATGCACCCCTACTAAAAAGCTCTAAGACTACACGTCTAAGTGCTGTTGTGACATTACTGGATCACTGGATCAACCTTATTACTGATATACCAATTTGTCCCTCAATTTTTTTTTTTACTAGCATTTGTTCATATTGCATGTGCACAAAGGCACCTTAATGTTAGCTCAGGCCCTGGGGCGACGGATGTGTTGGAGGCCCTTCTCTCCCTTCACAATATGTGACGGCAACAATAATTCAGAACACCCTGTCAATGGACAGCGACAAATGATAAATGGAGTGCCCTCCTAATTAGTAAACAGAATATGAAACTCATCAATATAGGACAGTACTTCAACAATACTACATGTCAAGACAAAGCATTGATCGTTACAGTTGCACGATCAGCACCATGGACAGCACTACACATCAAACAAGCCAGACGATAGTGTGTCTATTACTTGATATTGACATACAGTACTTACACTGAAAAATATCTAATCTTTTTTAAACACCTAAAAGCTGGAACATGATTCAGGAAAACAACGTACACAAAATTGATACAAATGTGCTTGTTATGTTTGCAGGTTTCGAATTGAGAAGCCTGATCTTCTGGTGTTGCCGCTGTGCATACAGGCCTACTTGGATGATAACCTAGGTGGAGGAAGTATTCAGATCCTTTACCTAAGTAAAAGTACTAATAACACACTGTAAAAACACTCTGTTACAAGTAAAAGTCCTGCATTGAAAATGTCAGTTAAATAAAATGATTTAAGAATCATCAGAAAAATGTACTTAAAGTATTAAAAGTCAGTGCAGACAAATCCAAGTGATTAATCGGCTAATCATTTCGGCTGAACTTGTAGCCTGTATATTTTTGGGTAGTTTAATGTCTAATAAAACATCAGATTTTATAAACTACATTTGTTTTGTGTGCAAAAATCTTAATTTGTAAAGTAACTAGTAACTAAAGCTGTCAGATGGATGTAGTGGAGTAAAAAGTACAATATTTTTCTCTGAGATGTAGTGGAGAAGAAGTAGAAAGTGGCATGAAAACAAAAGACTCAAGGAAAGTACAAGTACCTCAAATGTGTACTTAGTTACAATGTTACAACAATGTGGCTGTGTGTAACTGACTTTGGTCTCGGAATGTTTGTGTACCAATTGTAAGGTTTAATAGTGAGGTGAGACACAACTCTAGCAGACTTTGTCATTCTTAAAAATAGTAAGCTGCAATAATAATAATAATAATAATAATAATAATAATAATAATAATAATAATAATAATAATAATAATAATAATAATAATACATTTTATTTTAGGGCACATAGTGTGAGCAGACATGTAGGAGGCAAGATTAAAAAAACAATCTTGTTGGGCTAAAGGTGAATCGACACAATTAAAATGATATATATTATATTATATAATATACAGTAAATAAGCATATTATTTATTTAATTTAATTTTTTTATTTAATGTTTATTTGACAAGGACAAATGCGTAGAACATTGCTTTATAAAGAATACAAAGTAGATGCCATGCATACAGGTTTATAGCCATGACTAATTTGCAACCCCTGTCCCTGATTAGGCTTTTAAAATTAAGCCCCTCATCCCTCTGACTACTGTGAAAATATTCACAGTAGTCTTTTAACATATACACCCACATAACATTGAACTATTTAATAACAATCCATTGTTGCAATAAAAAGTCTGAAAAATTGTCAGGGCCCGTCCAGAAAAACCAAATGCCCCGGCCAATTATTTTCCACTGGCCGGGTGGACTGAGTGTGCTGATCATCATAGCTATGCACAGCAAACCTCTGTGACTTCCCTGACCCAATATTGTTCATGGCAGAAGTGGTACAAATATTAAATATTATAATTTATAACATAAATATAAAAAGTGTATGCTCATGTTTCATGAGGCTCCTGGAGACCCTATGCATTAAGGCACCATTGCATATAGAGTAGGCTACAGTATTTAAGTTTTCATTATTAGATTCTGGCATATATATACAAATGTCGCACTAAAACTAAGAAGAGCTGAAGCTTGCTGTCTGATAGGTTGGATATTTTAGCATTCAGGTTTTCAAATGTATTTCATATCTTGTATGTAGTGTACTACACAAGAAGGTTAGTCTGGGTACAACCTTCTCCCACAGGAATATATTGGAATGTGTGAATCTATTAGAAGCATAGGCCATACAAGGTGTAGTTTGAAGTAAACTGTTCCACTGAAATAGTTAGCCTGGATTGTGTGAGGACAAAAAGTATAAAGGAGGAGATATTCTGATAGTTTGTCGAGAAACCTTGGCATATACATTTGGTGCATGTCAACTGTTCCCTTTCATGAAAGTTTGTTTTGTTTGTTGTGTGAATAAAACTGCATTAGTCTGAACTCATTGTACTCAGCATTTGTTAAAAGTCTTCAGATATTTTATAGTCTTTCCAGATATCGCACCATGTCACTGTCAGGGAATGAATGAATGGTTACAAGCGGAGTTTCGACCAAATAATATCAACCCAAATAAAAACACCAATTTTGATTTCACTAGCAAGGACCACGCCACAACAATATGTAATTTAAAGATGTAATGAATGCTTGAGCATATTGAATGTTACGAGCATAGGTGAGATTGAAAAGAGATGTCGTCTGGTTGGTTGGTCTGGGAGGATGTACTGGAGACCGGTGGAGTGAGAGTCAGTGTGGGGGTTCCGTCTAAGGTGGTTTCACCCGAGCTGATTTCACTGAGCTGAATGCACTGGACTGAATAGGAAGGGATGGGTGTAGGAGGGGCTAGGGTAGGAGGGATGAGGGGATGAATGGATGAGGGTAGGAGGGATGAGGGGATGAAGGGATGAATGGATGAGGGTAGGAGGGATGAGGGGATGAGGGTACGAGGGACGAGAGTAGGAGGGATGAGGGGATAAATGGATGAGGGTAGGAGGGACAAGGGGCTGAAGGGATGAGGGTAGGAGGGACGAGGGTAGGAGGGATGAGGGGATGAGAGCAGGAGGGACGAGGGGATGAAGGGATGAGGGTAGGAGGGACGAGGGTAGGAGGGATGAGGGAGGAGATGATGAGTGGGTCAGTGTAGGGATGAATCGAGGGAGGGATCGAGGGTAAGTGAATGGATGAAGGGATGAGGGTAGGAGGGAAGAGGGGATGAAGGGATGAGGTAGGTGAGAAGTGCATCCTCTTTGCTTGCGTGGCCTGAACTTTCCTCTTGCTGGAACCATGATAGCCATGCTGCCAAAACAAGTTAGTGTTACAGCACGCTCTCAGGCAATTACAGACAATCTGTGTGATCCCTGTCTCTAGCTGTTCTACATCTTCTTCTTCAAGCTAAGTCTAGAAATATTTATTTGAACTGGCTTTCTGCCTTAACAGTGTGCTGGGTTTTTAGGTTTTGTAGTCTGTAGGCATCATTATCAATAACCAGCTGCCAGCCCCTCTAACTGAAGAGCTGGCAGAAACCTCACGTGAAGAGCTGAGCAGACGTGAGGAATATACAGATGGAGGAGACTGGACAGAGTGAGCGGTGTGCATGTGTGTGAGGACTCCCACCTGTGTTTAACAGCTCTCGGCCCTGTGTTTGTGTCTGCCAATGACCGCATCAAAAAGCAGGGGGATCAGTGCACAAAGAAACACCTCTCCTCTGTGTTCCCGGCTGCTGTTACACTACAGGGCGGCTGCAGCAGGTGGATCCCACAGGAGCACAGTAGTGATAGTCTGGATGGACGACAGTTCATTTACTGGATAATCACCGGAGGTTAGAGAGAGAGAGACAGCGAAGTCCAGGAAGCTGGGCCTTTTTATTTCCTGTGGAGCACCGGGCCGAGGGGCTCCAAATCAGGCTACATCAGCTAGCACCTTGAAAACAGAGCAAGCAGACACACACAGCTAGCATGCCCCCCGACCCATAACGTCAGGGGTCACTATAGGGATCACCGGCATACTGCCACTAACCACAAGTACATCAATAAATTATTAAATAAATTAAGTAAATTACCTAAATGGCAAAAATTATAAAAATATATACAAAGAACTTTCCTTCGTGTATATGTTCCTCAATTTGTTATGATCCACTAAAGTTAGGCATTATACTAAATATTTAATCCCCACCGCTTAAGATCTTTTTGTACACAAATGTAGAAAAAAAAAATGTTGTATGGTTTCTCTCGCAGCCAATCACCGCTGCTGTTCTTCTATCTATCTATCTCCATTTATATAGTAACACTGTATGTATATTAGGTTCCACCAGATTCAACCACGGAGTTACTCCAATATGGGCACACCCATGCGATACTCCGATATTGTGCACTTCAATCACTGCTGGCAGACTCAGCATACCCCGTTGCTTCACACCCACAATGCCGGATTCCTCAACAGGGCTATACCTTAGCACGCTAGCGGGCCTCACCACGCAATACGCCTTTGGCGAGCTGCCGGAGCCTCTCAATAAACTACTAAACAGGAAGGTGACAGCAATCCAAAGAGGAGCTGAACGCCACCTCACATCTGCACCTGGGCAGCAGATACATTTCTGTCTCCTCTTGTGAGTAGATCCTTTTCTTTTTCTCTGCATTATTCTCTCAAATTCTCTTGTGCGTTTCTTCTACAAACACGTCTTTAGATTAGAAAATCAGAGTGATCACCCACACCTGTGGCTTATATCCGTCTGTGTGTCTTGGATAATTTTCAATGTCAGGTGGGGACATTCCCCATACATATGGAATATGTCGCTGGATAGAGAGATAGTCTCAATACGATAGAGAACATCCACAAGAAAAGTCAGAGATAATAGACAAAATTCCTTGAGACTGAGACCGGATGTCAGTACAACAGTTGTGAAAAAAAACAGGAGAGAGGAAAAGGAGAGGGAAAAAAAGTGAGAGAAAAAACTGCAGCAGGAGAGGTTAAATCATGAGATGAGTAAAGAGGAAATGAGAGAGGAGAGTGGAGTGTAGAGGAGAGGAGAATAGGGCTGCAGTAAGAGGCTCTCATATTGGACTAATGTGTTTTGTAGCATCCAGCAGGTGTGTTGCTTGGACGGATGCCAGGGCTGGTCAGCTAACTCTGGGAGAGAGAAAGAGAGAGAGAGAGAGAGAGAGAGAGAGAGAGAGAGAGAGAGAGAGAGAGAGAGAGAGAGAGAATCACTAACTCCACACACATAGAAACACTAATGGTCAATGTGTTTCCATCCCAAAAAAAATTTATGCAAAAGCACGCTTATGTCAGTATAGTCTGGATCAACAAAAGTACATTTCTATATGTACAGAGATCATTTTATTTATAATTATTTATTGATCCCCAATGGGGAAATTACAATTTACACTCTGTTGTTATTACACACACTGTTGTTATTACTCAATACACACACACATGGTCAGGTCCTTTTACATGCACTAATGGAGAGATGTCAGAGCGGTTCAGGGGGTTTCGGTGCCTTGCTCAAGGGAACGTTGGCAGTGCCCAGGAGGTGAACTGGCACCTCTCCAGCTACCAGTCCACCTCTGTATTTAAGTATGTACCAGTGACCCTCCGGTTCCCAACCCAACTCCCCAGGGATGATCCCCCTGAGGTCAGGTACGTGGATACTTCTTTAAGACACACCGGCTTGCCCGGCCACGCCCTATGCTATTTCCTATAAAGCACCTGTGCTGGCGTGGAATCACTGATAGTTTGATCGGAACCGTCTCTGAGCGGCCTACAGCTGGAGAAATAGTCTCTTCACTCAGAGAACCAAGGTTACAACATAACAGAGCGCTCTCTATCGTATCGAGACTATTTCTCCACCGTTACATATTCCATATGTACGGGGAACTCTTTAAGACACCTCGTGAGGAGACAGTGCTGCCCAAGCCACTGTCTGTGTGACACATTTTCCACAGGCCCCCTCATAAAGAGAAGGATCTGTTTGCTCCCTTTCAAAGAAACAGCAACAGCCGTAGTACGAGCTGTTTTAAAATCATATCTTAATATACACGTTCAAAGGATTTCCCTGGGCAATATTGAGTGTTGAATATTTTCCCCAAACACAATACATGCCCATCTTCTAAAGGCAGAAAAATACCACAGCCACAGTATACTACATACCACATAGTATACTAGCCTGGGAAGGCTAACAGCTGTGTGCTATACCAACTAACAGCCACTTCTGCCTTTCTGTCAACGTAATTCTCCCCGAAGCTCTTAATGGAAGAGGGAAACACTGTACGCCGTCAACCAACTAACCCAGTGCCAACACAGACTTTGTTGTTGTTGATACCGGTCACTCACAGCTCGCATGTTAGCAGAGTGACAGACAGCTTCGCGCTCACACAACTAGTGGAACATCATGCCTGTTATCTTGAGCAGTGATGGGAGCTATGCAACAGGTTTCTCAACTTCACTTTGTCTCACTTCGCTTTCATGTCAGGGAAATGTAACGTATGGTTTTGCCAACTTATGTTTTCCTGGGCGCGCGAACCGACAAGCCAGCCAAAGGACTCCAGTATCTGACCACCCAAGACTTTATCCCGAGGCAGAGAGATGCCGGCCTGGCAGGAAAGTGTCTTTTTCCGTCTGATAGCCGACTTGCTGAGCCGATTGCTCAGCACACATGTTTTTGGAAACACTCTTTTCCCCGGGTGCATGAATACGCCCAAGGGAATGATTGCCCAGGGAGATATACTGGCTCGGCTGGAGCCGGGAGGACAAACAGCCGCGGCAACCAGACTCCCGGAGACAGTCAAACCGTTGTCACTTTCTTTGTATGGAGGCACGTATTTTCCCTGGGCGCGTGAACCAAGCCAGCAATACGCCCGTCTGAGGGACTTCAGCATTCAACCATCCCGGGATTTACCCTGAGGCAGAGAGGCGCCTGTTAGGCATTAAAGGTCCTATGACATGCTGCTTTTTGGATGCTTTTATATAGGCCTTATACCCCTAATACTGTATCTGAAGTCTCTTTTATATAGACCTTAGTGGTCCCCTAATACTGGATCTGAAGTCTCTTTCCCGAAATTCTGCCTTGGTGCAGAATTACAGCCACTAGAGCCAGTCCCACAATGAGCTTTCCTTAGGATGTGCCATTTCTGTGTCTGTAGCTATTGAGGAGGAGAGAGGGGGGGCAAGGTGGAGGGTGGGAGTTTGGCCTTGACCAACTGCAATGCTTTGCTCGTTTTCAAGCCATGCTGTCTCTCTCTTTCTCTGGGCGGGCAAGCAGAGAAAGGGGAGGTAACCTTGCTCCTTATGAGCTCATAAGGAGGAGATTCCAGATCGGGCAATCTGAGCTTTTATTTTCTCAAAGGCAGAGCAGGATACCCAGGGCTCGGTTTACATCTATCACCATTTCTAGCCACTGGGGGACCATAGGCAGGCTGGGGGAACTCACATTAATGTTAAAAAACCTCATAAAGTGAAATTGTCATGCCATGGGACCTTTAAACGTGTCTGCTTATTTCCCTGAGCGCCTGCTCAGCACGAGACGAGGATGCAAGCAATGCGCCAGTAAAGGGAGACACACGGGAGAACAAGCACCCGGACTCATGGAGACAGTCAAAACTTTTGGCCCGTAGGCTACTTTGTTTGCAACACTGGAACAACATCCATGGAGGCTGCCCACAAACTTAACAGGTAAGCAGACCCACACTTTCTGTTTTTCTCTATGAGATTGTCTCTACGCACGTAACCATACTCCTCAGGTAGTGATCAAACAATCAGCGATTCCACGCCAGCACAGGTTCTTTACAGGAAATTGCATAGGGCGTGGCCGGGCAAGCTGGTGTGTCTTAAAGAAATATCCACGTACCTTACCTCAGGGGGATCATCCCTGTAGATATGGAATATGTAACAGTGGAGAGATAGTCTCGATACGATAGAGAACATCACATTTACTCTCTAACTGGGACCTTTTGGGACCGATTGTCTGGGATGTGCAATGGACGAAATACACGCGGTGATACACTGGTAAAATCAAATTACATTTAACCATGTATCCAGTTAATTTGATTAGCTCAGGTTATTGTATTGTGTGAACAGATTCATTAAATATTGTATGTGGCGTTTTCTTTTTCGGGGTGCAAATGTTCCACCAGAATAACTTCCTTCCCGAGACTATATTGCAGAGGCACAGTTGCTGCGACCGGAGCTTAGCGCCGCCCAAGACCATTGTAATTGGTTTAAAGAAATGCAAACAACCAAGAGTGTTTTTTTGTCTCTTATCCCAGAATATATGTGTGGTATAGCCAGACCTTATGCCACCTTCCCACTGGCACTTGAAATCAGCTCCAATACGGCTGCGAACCGACCGGGAGTCATTCATTTCCTATGGAGATTCGCAGACCGTGTGCGAATGGGTCAGAACAAGTGCGATGCGAAATAAATCGTGTCCGTTGGTCATCCGGATGCCTTCAAAATTTAATAAAATAGTGATTTCATGTTGTCATGCAATTTTTTAATTTTCATGATTTCCTAACATTATTAGGGCAGTTAATACAATTGCTCGCGTTAGCTAATCGACGCTAACTAGTTAGCATTAGCTAACGTCAGCTAGCCTGAGCTCGCTAGCTCAAGTGAATTGACGTTATTCATTCAGACAGCATTCAGAGCAATACTTTTCTCCATGCAGCAGCCTTTCTGTTTATATCTCTATAGCCCTCAGATGAGAGGTCATAGAGAATTGGACATTCGGACACTGACAAAATGAATCGTTCTCTCCGCTATTTTGTACTCCTGATTTCTACTATTCCAACTCTTTCAACGGTGTAGTACGACGTCCACTGGGGGCGTATTGCGTATTACGGAGCTGATTTCAAGTGCCAGTGGGAAGTCGGAGTTACTCCACAGCGCTGTGGAGATAGGTCTGGCAATGCAAGACTCCTGTCAGTATAACAAATGAGTTCAATAATAAAAAGAAATTAGCATTAGCATGAACTCTGACGAAGTTGTTCTGTATTTCCCTTTGACTACTCTCAAAAGTCATGTTTCTTAAAGTTGTTTGATTTTCAAAACATTTACATAATACAGTGGCTTCTTCCACTTCTCATATTGTTTTTACTTTGCATGTAGACACAACCACTGTGCAGTAGTATGGCAATTTTGAAACCTATATCCTTTACCGAGCACTTGCTGAATTTGGGTGCAAAATTAACTTTTTTGTCCACCAGCCAAATAGCTAGTGAATGTTCATATTTTACCAGCCACTCCTTAGATTACCATTGTTTTTTGGCTGATAAGTGAATCAAATCTACAGGCCACGTGCATTTTTTTAAATTGTATTTTTAAGATTATTCTTTGGGCATTTTCAGCCTTTATTTTGATAGGATAGCTGGAGACATGAAAGGGGAGAGAGAGGGGGGAACGACGTGCAGCATAGGGCCGCAGGTCGGAGCTAAACCAGGGCCTGCTGCGCCGAGGAGCAAACCTCCACATATGGGCGCCCGCTCCACCAACTGAGCCACATGCATATTTTGCATTTCACTGATGGATGGTGATCATTTTGTACCCTGGGTGCAGCCCACACAGACACACAAACAAATCATTATTACTGGTAGTTTTCTTTTTTTAGTCTTCTGTTTGTTGCTGCTGTATTGATCTAAGTCCTGATAATGCAGATGGATCGGAGCTGAGACAGGTGAGAAAGAGAAATAGGAAGTAGAGGCAGACATGGGAGTGGGAATAGGAGGGAGGGAGGGAGAAAGAAGGAGAGATGTCGTGCCCACTGGCAACGCACTCGCTCATGCACAGATCTGGCCCTGAATTCGGTGGCAGGAGGGCAGGCTGGGCAGTGTGTGTGTGTGTGTGTCTGTGTGTGTCCCAGCAAGTGAGGGGAAAGAGAAATGAGCGGAGTTGAGACGAAGGGATTGAGATGGAGTAACTAGATGAAGAGGGGACGTAGAGGCAAGACGAGAGGAAGAGAGCGGAAAAGGAGAGAGACGACGAGGTGAGAAATTTCACAGGACGGAGAAACCGAGTGAGAGAAGAGAGGTAGAGACGCCATATGGCATCACTTCAGGAGACGAGGACCGAGATGATTGATGGAGGAAGAGGTGCCTTTGTGCGCATTGGGCTCACAGGGTGATCATTACAACACAGTGTCCGCTCAGGACGGGATGGATTGTTCCGTAGTCAAAATAAATACAAGAAAGATACTGAGTACAACACATATTGTACTTCTGTTTAATCCAGAGATGCTAACTATGAAGAGTAGTGATCATTATTCAATTCAACCCACTCCATCGTTTTCTCATTTCATACCTCTCATGCGACTCATGTCTTATCCGTCCGCTCTGTTTCCCTCTCATCATATTTTATAAATTGCTCATCTCCTCTCTCATGTCCTTGTCCTTGTCTCTTGTCTTCACTTTGTGTTGTACGTTTAGATATACACAGACAAGGAAGACAGCCTTCTTACTACAAAATGATAACTGGTGATTGTGTGGAGATTTTATCAGCAAAGCTCAACCTGTCTTTACCTTTTAAAACATTACTTGTAGAAGTGAGTATCAAACACACACACATATACACACACACACACACACACACACACACAGACACACACACAAGTGCATGGCACTATCTTTGTGGGGACCCGTCATTGACATAATGCATTCCCTAGCCCCTTACCCTAACCTTAACCATCACAACTAAATACCTAACCTTAACCCTTACCCTCACCCTAACCATAACCTAATTCTAACCCTAATCCTAAAACCAAGTCTTAACCCTCAAACAGACCTTTAAACTTGTAGGGTCCAGCATTTTGGCCCCACAAAGCTGTCCGGACCCCACAAGTATACTGTATTCCCGGGTTTTGGACCCCACGAATATAGTTAAACGAGAACACACACACACACACACACACACACACACACACACACACACACACAGGGAAACACAGACACTTATTTGTCTGCTGTCTGGTTGAATAAAGGATTTTATTCTCTGTGCAGAACAACAGAAGACTCAGGGCGTTTTTTTTTACAACAATAGTTAATTTGCTTTGGTGTAAATCAGTTGATGAGTTTTTAAACATGGACTGAACTTGGTTCAGTTTTGTTGCACACAGAAAAAAATCAAGACATACCAAAATGCATCACGACCAGCGCTTATTGGTCTGATGTGTCTGGGGCAGGAGCAAGAAACTAAATACAGAAAGAAGGTTCTGTGTTATGGACTAGTGCACATTTATTGCATCTCCATGGTCAAACCAGCTCATTTCATTTAAATCATTTTTCAGGCATTGTTTTGCGAGAGACGTTACTACGTCTGCTCTGCTCAAAGAGACATTGCTCTGCTCTGCCGCCGTCTTTCTCCAACTTTGGATATTCTTACCCTAACCATAACCAATCCCATTCCTCTTGCCTAAACCTAACCAACGCAACCAGAGCAGGCTACGAGTACTAGCCATTCAGGGATGAGTCCCCTAATTAATATTCATGAGTCTTCCCCTACCACCCTGCAAAAATGTCTTGACTTGTGCAATGGCATGCAAATTATCTAATCCAAAATGAAAAAAATAAAATCACCTTAACAGGGAATCAAACTCCAGACTCTCAGACCAAAGCTCAGTGTTCAAACCACTCACCTAGCAGTTCTTCCAGAACCTTGTACAACTGTTTACCTCTTGGTGTCTTCAAGCCTCGGTTGATGGGCAACCATACTGTATGCACAAAATAGGTACTAACTAACAAACTGCGGTTTGTATGCTTTCACTAAAGACAGAAAGCGCAACTGTAGTATACATTTCCTGCTAGAAATTCAATTGTTATAAACTTTAGAGACAAAACTTTCCTAATACGCCAGTTTCTGCTGTCATGGAAGATGAATGTCTGCCATGATTTCGGTGCACGCGAGCAACGTGTTTTTGTTGTTCCGTCACAGGGTGTGAATAGCTCAGCTGTGTGGCCGAGGCTATTAGTACTGGGGGTGCAAATAGACACTCCGGAAAATTAATTAATGTACTGCCCAGAGGCTCCAATTACACCTATATCGTGTTCCTTTGGTCTAAACATCAGTTTTCACTTGTATTGTTGTATTTGATTGATTGGTTACTCTCTAGTACTCTAGTTACCTGGGTCTGTGTTTGTTTGTCTGTCAGCAGAAAAACTACTGGCCGATTTTCATGAAACTTGGTGGAAAGGTGTAGCATGGATACACAAATTATTTTTCGTTTATGTTTTTAACGTTTAATTAGGGGCATAGGACTCCAACCTTTCTGCTGGGCGTCCTGCTAGCAAGTGTGCATGTGACGGACGGTGCATCCGAGACACTATTTTGATCAGTCATTCATTGTCAGTTTTCAAGAAAACATTCAATGTTCTCTTTTTTATATCAATATAAATGAAATATCTTTGAGTTTTGGACTGTTACTCAAATGAGAAGGAACATTTGAAAACGTCAGCTTGGCGCAAGAGATCACGTGGATGGCTTGGTGATTCTGAGCAAGGGCTCAGGGATTATAAAACAAGTGATCACCTTTGGGCCTTGTATTCAACAACCTTCTCCACAGAGGGGGTGCCTCTCTGGCTGTGCTGGAAAAGCTGGAGAAAAGGTAACAGACCATGTTGCTGTTGGCCAAATTATCTCAACACCACATGTTCCTTCTTAGTATTGAAGCTCATGTTGGTAACAGTGTAGGGTCAGTAAAACAGTGAGAATTTGAAATAGAGGCCAAAGAGACATTAAACAAATACATCAGCATGGCAGTAAATATTCTTGTTTTTTATTAAATTTATTATCACTTTTATGTTTTGGGAGTTTTTGGGCCGGGTGAACTTTACCCTTTTGACAGAACTAGGTACTAAACTATTGCAGACGCACCAAGATAAAAATGATTATTAATTCTCTCTACTATGAGTAGGATGCCAAACACATGTATTTCATTCCCTAAAATGTTTCTAGTATTCCTTTTTTACTGTAACCTGAAAGGGGTTTGAAATGTTAACTCAGTGTATGAAAAATAAGAACTCTGTTTGACACCACTTGTCAAAACTTTAGAAATGTGCAAATCCCGAGGAACAAGTGAACTTGACACAGAAGGAGGACAACTGTGTCAACACATGATGCATTGACAGACAGCATCCTGCTGTCTGAGCCATTAAGATCAGCTTCATACACGGAGCATTCCAAATTACTGGAGCTCTGTGCCTCTGTGTGTGTGTGTGTGTCTGTGTGTGTGTGTGTGTGTGTGTGTGTGTGTGTGTGTGTGTGCGTGTGCGTGTGTGTGTGTGCGTGTGTGTGTGCATGTGTGTATGTTTCCAGTTGGTACTTTCCTTCCATAACTGCTGATCCATGAATAGCCCAGCTAGCTGCTTCACCACATGTCCTGTCATTGAGTGCCTAATTGGCAAAAAAAAACATACACATTGTTGCTGTACACACACAGAGATGAATAAGTATGCCTGCACACACACACACACACACACACACACACACACACACACACACACACACACACACACACACACACACACACACACACACACACGCACACACACACACAGACACACTAAAAGTGAAAAAAATCTAAACACATTCACACACACTGCAATCCAGCAAAGGGAGAAGAAAACACAATTAGAGGAGAAAAATGTCAGGTCTACTTCACAGTGAGCAGACTTCTCAAGTGCCCCCCCCTCCCCCCCTCCGCCCTCGCTGTGCTGGGAATGGGAATTAACAGGGCCGGTAAATAAGGAATGTGTTCCGGGGAGAGTTGCCCTCCGGTCACCGCGCTTCTAAATGAAGATGCTTTTAATCTGAAATACACTTCTTGACACTTGTTGGAAGTGAAGTATAAGGTGTGGCTGTTCTATTTGAAGTAACCCATTTGATCGTTTTGCCATCATGGTCTTTTATACCGAATGGAAGTGGAGCGACAGATGAATTATGGGCCTTTTTTTTTTCTTCTTCTTCGTTTTCAAGTTGCATCTTGATGTGTTACTTTCTGAAATAACTGTGCTTTATCGCCCCCAATTAGTGTGATAAATTGAAGCGGCAGAAAGAAAACGTGTGTAAACTAATGTGCCGGCAAAATGATTTCATTGGCCTGTTTCGAGAACTGCACGGCCTGTAATCCATCTTAATGTGATTTCTTAGTAACACTGTTAAACTTGTTTTACATTACTCAACTGATTGAGATAATGTGGCGATAATGAGGCTCACCCGAGTTGCTACTAGATGATGACCCCTTCCTCCAAATCAACAGCAAGAAAACATTATAATAACCTGCACACTGAGGAAGTCAGTCTGTCTAAACAACACCAATTTTAAGCTGAGCTAGTTCCTCTCTCTCTCTCTCTCTCTCGCTCTCTCTCTCTCTCTCTCTCTCTCTCTCTCTCTCTCTCTCTCTCTCTCTCTCTCTCTCTCTCTCTTTTCTCCCTCGCTCTCTCTCTCTGTGACTGACTATCATAGCCAATTTTACAGTAAATTACTCCCTAAACAAGCTCAATAGAGACAAGGCCAGCAGCCTGGCACCCGGCGCTCGTGTGTAAACATGATTATATTGAGGGAGCAGATTCACATTTTCGGGCACACATTGACAGCCAATTAGGTCCTGCCTTAGCGCAGCTAATTCTTTCAAATGCAGTATGGTGAGGGGCGACAGACCGGGATGGAGGGAGGGCAGAGGAGGAGGAGGAGGAGGAAGAAGAGGAAGGGATTGATAGAAAGAGAGAGAAGCAATTAAAAGGGAAAACAGGAGTAACACAACAGATTGGCTTGTAATTACTGTGTGTGAGACACCATATTAGTGCTGTTTATTTTTACTCAGTCGCACGCGCGCGTGTGTGTGTGTGTGTGTGTGTGTGAGTATGAAGATGGTGAAATTGAATTATACCTGCCATCAGAGTCTATTGGCTGTCTATAGAGGAGAGGAGATAAAGAAAAGAGACTTTATTTATTAACTATTACATACAATCACATCCGTGTAACAGTTTTGAGTCGGAAATACACCTATAATTGCTTACAGGTATAGGATCTCGCTGCTGTGCCGACTCACCATCAAGCAGGCCACCAGGCTATTCGATAATAATTGGAAGGGCTCAATTAGTTCCCCCCCTTTTCCTTCCATCTCCATAAACAAAAAGCGCATTACACATCGATCCCCGGGAGTTGCTGGGGTAACGAAGCGGTGGCTTGTCTTTAATAAACTGTCTTGTGCCAGCGGCTCCTGTTCTGATTCTGATAATTAAGTTAGTCCAAATCAGATTGAGGGGAGTGAGGTTTTTTTACAGCCATTTTCACCCGCCATTTAATTTAGCTGCTGCCTGTTGAGGCCCTGAAGGGATATGGCTTATGCCTTTCTGGGTGATGTCACCAGGGATCCCCCCCCCCCTTTTCACTGATGCCTGTTTGGCCTTCCAGTCTTTCACTGAGTGATTTCCTCCAGGCAGGGTCTCACAATAGGGTTACAAGCGGGTCATTCCCATGTGTAATGATGATTCAGTACAAAGTGCAAGTCACAGATTGGGGCTGCACATTGCCAAATTCCTGGGTGGGCCGTTTAGCGTGTAACACACAAACAATACAGCTTATTTGCCTTAATACAATGTCTGACATGCCAGGAGTGTTTAGCAGGTGGTGGCAGCAGGTGGCCGGGGAAAGCAGGTTAGCATCTTGTTAGTATAAAATATAGGTTCCCAACAACAGACTTGAGGCAAAATATTCTGAGACTAAATCTGAACATGTTTAATGGTGGGCTTTTAGCTTTAACGGCTTTGCACGCTATTTCAAATAGCTAGTGGTCACTGTCTGGAATTCATGGCTGCAGTCAGGAAATGTAACCCACACAGGATTGATGATTGCAATCGTGAAACATATCCTTTAAAAAGTTTAAGGCTAGATATTATTAAAACTGTAAAGCTGCATGTCTATCTTGTTACTCTGGGTGTTTCATTCCTTCCCTCTCGTCTCATCTTTGTATCTTTCTACCTCCCAGTGCAGCTGTTTTCAATCTTGTCGAGGCATGCTGCACTACACCTATACGTGTAATTCTCATAATTCCCATGTTAAACGGAACATAATCACACTAGCACTGAAACGCAATTCTGTCTGACCTCAGAAAATGAAAGGAAAGGGGGAGGGGGGATGACCCTGCACAGGTTATTGCTTTCCGTTAAGCGTGCGTCAACAACTCTTGAATTTAATGCATTCCCGCAGCGGCGCTCGGCTCACTGGCCCTCAGGGGAAATAACAGAGTGTAGCCATTAGGGGATTGTGGACGAGAAAAGGAAGAAAAGGTGTTGAGACGTATGCAATGTGACTCTGTATGAGTGGGGGATTGAGGGGGTGGGCTCTGAGGCTTTATCGACATACTGGCGGACTTCATGATTTATCAAGTCTTAACATGACAGAGCCAATTCACATTTCAGCCCAAATAAAAATGTTTATCACTACTGACGGGTAAATCATGTGGACACCATTTTTACGTAGGTTCAATCATACTTTGTGTACTTGAGTGAAGCTTGACATGACATAATGCTCTGTGATAGCCAAGGGAACACTGAGCCATGTATGTTGGGATTAGATCAAATCATTCTCCTGTTTGTAAGTAAATGGACTGTTTTTTATATAGCACTTTTCTAGTCTTAAAGCTATAGCTGTATGCGTAGTTTCTGTTGTCCCCATGAGGAATTCTCAGTAATGTCAACAAAACTGTCTGCGTCCACATGATACAAGCCTTCCATGATCGTGCACCATCCCCCCCTCCTCCACACAGTTGCTAGTAGCCAAGGAGGACAGGGAGGATTGAAAAAACATGGTGGACTCTTCAGAAGAGGTAATTGTAATTTACTCAAGTTTCTGCGCGCAATCAGAAAAATAGAGTTTTGTGGAGCTGATAGTCTTAATTAGCTTTGTAGCAACTCATTTGGCAATGGCTTGAATGTAACGGACGTTCATTAATATGAAAAAATGACGCACTAAAGCACAAAGGAACCATTCACACACACACTATACATACACTGTGGCCGAGGCTGCCATGCAAGGTGCCACCTGCTCATCAGTTAAACATTCACACACGTTCACACACCGGTGGAGCAATTCGGGGTTCAGTGTCTTGCCCAAGGCCACTTCGACACAGGACCAGGGATCGAACCACCGACCTTCCGATAGGTAGACAACCGCCCTACAACCTGTGATTGACCTGGATTACAGAGGTTAGGGAAGACACTGCATGTCTTCCTGAATCAACCTCTTTCATCTCAATCCCTGTTAATACTCTATTATTGCTAAAATGTTCTCACTTGTCTGCTTCTCTCAAATCCACCTCCTCCTTTGTGATTAGGATAGATTAAATGGAGTGCATACGCATAATTTTGCCTGCATTTTCTAGCATATTCATTGGGCAATCTTCCCTGGGCATTGGTGTAGTTTAATTCTGGTCCCCAGGGCAACGTTCTTTACTTTACATGTGGAATGGACACATACACAGCGCTCCAAAATCATATACACCTCTTATGAGATATCTGTAGATTTGCCGGTTTTGCTTGGATACATATATCTTATTACCATACATTTTACAACGTGTATCAAATTTCAATTAAGAGTTCAAATAAATGAGTGATCCTTACCAGTAGTGTCATCCACAACTGCCTTACCTTTTAGCTGATTAAATATCCGTAGTATCATACAGGACAGGGAAAGATGTCTCTAATTTGAGGGAAGCACTGCATACTGTAGATATAGGCATTGTAGGTACCTTAAAGCTGCACCAATCAATATTTTTGTATTGACAATGAATCAAATGTGTGATGTTACTCTACAGTGCTTTTTAGCCAATTTCAACTCATTGTTGTGGTTTTAAAGCCCACAACTTTACTGTTTGGGTTCACTCTCGCCACTCTCACTGTGCATCTCCCAGCGCAACTGGCAGCTGTTTACAGCAGTAATCTCTGATAAACCAACTGTATACTACCAGCCCTAGCACCAAATGCCAAAACAGACAAAGTAAGCATTTAGCTGGTTAACATAGCAGAGAATTTAGCAGCTGTAAATGATATTTCCTTTAGGAGTTGGTGGGGGCCTAAACGCAGCTAATATTGGACAAGTGAATATTGGACTTCCTTCACTTCATTAGGTGCTAAAACAAGACTCCAAATGAATGCTAATGTCACTCTGCATCTGCTGGATGAGTAATTAGGCAACTGTTTGCTACAGCAACCCGCTTTCTTATCCTCTGTAGAGAAAGTCAATTAATACTGCTTTAATTAAATCTTCTAAAGGTGGTGTCATTCTAAACAAATATGTACTATACACAAACCTCTGGTCTTTAATTGAAATATTCTGTTCTGTCACAAAGAAATGGATATTTATACAGCGCTCTAAGATTATTTAATTATATAAACAGCTAAAACAGACTATTTCTTTTTTTAACATTGTGATAATATTGTGCACATTTAAATCTAGCCCACACATGAATGCAAATTAAATCACTTCAGTTCACAAAACTATGTGAACAAGACATAATACTGATCAGTTTGCTGTTACTGAAGCTTTAGTCTCGCATTGCCAGACCTATCTCCAAAGCGCTGTGCAATAAGGTCTGGCTACACCACACATACATTCTAGGATAGGAGAGAAAAAAACGCTCTTGGCTGTTTTCATTTCTTTAAGCCAATCACAATCGTCTTGGGCGGCACTAAGCTCCGGACGCAGGGACAGTGGCTCTGCCAAATAGTCTCTGGAAGGAACCTGTTTTGGTGGAACATTTGTGCACACCGCAAAAGAAAATGTCACATAAAATACTGTTCACACAATACAGTAACGTGAGCTATTTAAATGAGCTGGATACATGGTTAAATGTAATTAGCTCTTACCAGTGTATCACCATGTGTACTTCGTCCACAGCAATCCCCGGCAGTCGGTCCCAAACAACCCAGTAAGAGAGTATCATGCCATTTTCAGCGTGTAGCTTGCTAGCTCGAAGTTTGTTGTTGTTTTCCTGAAGCGACCATCCGCTGTGTGAGCCTCCTGCCAGATGTCAGGCAATTATCCTGGAAATGTACTTCTGTTGATCCAGACTACTGAAGCTTTTTCTAACTCTGATATTAAAAATGTCCTGTAATGTTGTACTGGGATTGAACTTGCACCTGTGGTCACACACCCGCAGGAGTACCCATTTGCACTTGCAACACATTTCATGAAATTAGAGCCCTGAGTACCAATGGATGAATACTATTTTGTACATTTGTCCAAAGTTTCCACATATAGACTTCTCTTCCTCATACAGGAGAAGAAGCTAGCTAACATGTTCATATATATGAGTGTATATGTGTGAGTCCTTGTGTCCATATGCATGCAGAATGTGTTTATTTCGCATACTGCGTTATTGAACACATGCATAATAGCACAGACATATCCTCAGTATACCACTCTGTGAGTGTGCTTGTATGTATGTGTCTGCACTGTGATTTGTTTTTTGATGCTAAAGCACTTTTCTAATAGTCGGAGATAAGCAATACTTAACATCTCCTAAATATTCACTCATGCACACATACGCCATTATAATAACACGCAACATTAGAATATTAGGTTTACAGCCCAGTCGTTTGTCAAAGGGCTCTTTAGGGGCTGTAAAACTGTCTGAGTGTGGGGATTTGTCATCTCCACAAAGGTCTGCTCCTTCTATTAGTCATAAAATATATAGAGAGGCAAATACAGGCTGTGATGAAGACGCAGCAGTGAGACGGAGTGAGATAAAATCTGAGTGAGTGTGTGTGTGTGTGTCAGAGACAGCAACACTGATGCTAAGTTGTTGAAGGAAGTTTGTGGTTTCTTTATGATAAACACAGAGACTAAAGGGGAGAGAAAAGAGGGAGACAGAGACGGAGCTGTGCAGCATCAAGGATACACCCTCAGCTCTATTTCAAGTCTTCCTGCATGAGTGTGTGTGTGTGTGTGTGTTCGCCCTTTTTGATGCAAGCAGTAATATCCCATTTTCAATATCTTGTTCTATTTCATTCTGTTCAATTGTATTCCCTTCAACTTCAACACACACACACACACACACACACACACACACGCACACACACATGCACACAAAGATAGACTATGAAGTGTTTCTATGAAGAAAGATGATGCCATTGAAGATGATGACAACTCCCATCTGACATTTACTAACCTTTTGAGCAGAGAGATGGGGATGGAAGAGGGAAAGAGAAAAGGAGGAGAGGGGATGGACAGATGAGAGGAAGGGACACAGTTGGCGTAGAGGGGGGGAGGGAGTGGGGAGTGTTATGCATGGCATTCCTGTTTTCTATTCCTTTCACCATTGTGCTCAGCTCTCAACAAAAACCTTTTGTTGCTGTCGCTGCCTTTTTTATTTGCCAGATGTGGCATTCTACATCTGTGTGTGTGTGTGTGTGTGTGTGTGTGTGTGCATGTGCGTGCGTGCATGCGTGTGTTTGTGTCTTGTGGTGTTCAGTCAAAACTGATTAGTCGTTACAGAAAAGAAAATAGGACAATGGGCGCCCACATTTAAAATTAAGTTTAAAATCAAGTTCATTGGTTTCCATTTAATTCCCATAAAATCTATCCATATAAGAAGAATGAACGCATTGGTCAGTTTATTGACACACTTAAAATGACAATGTTGACATTTTACAGACAATTAGCCCTGTGTGAGATGAAGCTATAAAGGCCATTATTGCCTAAACTTAACCAGTTACATTACTGTAACATATTCAATTATTGACTTAACCTTCCTGTTTGTCTTTCTTTATTTCTTTACCAAACCCTCTTCATCCGTCCACTTCATCTGTCCTAGCAGTCTACCCAACAACCTCCTATTCCTAGGGCTCTGTTTTGAACACTTTCTTGGTACCAACCAAAATGTGTCTTTTAGAACAGAGTTTAGAAAACTGTCAAGTGCTGAGGGCTGACATCCGTTGTTTGTTCAATTTGTAATCTTGAATCAGGTAGTTCCTTATTTAAAGACAAGTTTGTCAGTGTTAGAATCATTTAAGTTTTTGTTATTTCTGCTCGTCTAGAAACAACAAGATCTAAGATTTGAGAACTTTGGCTTCTTTTGCCAAATGGTAAAAAAAGTTTTTTGTAGAAACTTCATTGGCTTGATTTGAGATTAATGTATTTTAGATGTGGCCGTGGTTTAGGCAGGCAGTGGGAGGCAACCCACTGCCCAACACACTGGTCCGAACCAGTGTTGGGCAGTAACACATTACCTAGTAATATATTACTGTAATGAGTAGTGTAAGGGATTACAATTTCCAAAACAGTAATTACATTACAGTTACTAATCCAAGTAACGCTGCGTTGCTGTGTTACCTGTGATTTATTATTTTTTTTGTCCCAGATAGGCTTTCTTATATGATGATGTGACGTATACGCTTGTCGTAATTTAACGCGCAGCAGGTCAGGGCCAGGGCAGGTCATGTCGGCTACTAGCCAAAAACCTAAGCGAAGCATGACAGAGAGGGGAATAATTTCAATAGCTGGAAGTGTTATCATTAAATAAAGGCCTTGAACATATGGGAACATTGATGTCATCTAACATGTCACTGTGAGTCTTTTTTTTTTTAAGATTATTTTTTGGGGGCTTTTCCCTTTATTATATAGTGCCAGTGGATAGACAGGAAAGGGGGAGAGAGATGGGGGATGACACACAGCAAAGGGCAAAGGACTCAGCCTACATGGGGCGAACGCTCTTACTGGTGGAGCTAGAGGATGCCCTGTGTCGCTGTGAGTCTTGTGCACACATGAGCGAGTTACTATGGTGATGGTAATCTGTGCCACCATGTACTTTTAAAAATGTTAACCTGATGACGCTAGATAAAAAGTTAAGGGAAAACCACGGTTAATACAAATCATTCTGAGGAGGACAAGAATTTACCTACCATATTTCATGGCAATCTATTCAATTAGAGTCTCAAAACCACAAATATGAATCTCATGATAGCACCAAAAGAAAACTTGAGGGATGACCAATGGTATGAGGATGCATCCTCTGAAAACCATTAATGTCTGTACATAGTTTCATTTCAATCCATTCAACAGTTGCCAAGATATGTCAGTGTGGCCCAAAGACATAACATTTGATTCAAATATATTATTTAATGTATCACTCAATTCAACAGCAGATGAGTGATTTCTATTTCTTTTCCATTTGGAAGTTATACATCTCATTATTCTGTGATTCTTCCAGTGGATTTAATCCAAAACAGTACATGTACCGTCCATCAGCCATTCCTCTGTCTGAGCCAATAACGTAACAGCAATTATCATAAGCTTCCTATCAATTCCTCGGTTGCTGTAATGGCTTGTCCAAGTTAACAACTATCACTGGGGATTCAAACATGAACAAAGGGTCAATTGGAATAGAGAAAAGGTAAGAGGAGGAAGGGAGCGAATAGTTTATGAAGAGTAAAGGACATCAGCGGGATGGGCCTGTGTACACATGAGGGAAGATGATTAATATGATTTGGTGATGAATAATGATATGGTGCAGATATCTTGCGCTGTTAATAAATGAGCAGAGCATGCTGGGGTGCAGACAGCACACACTAATCAAAAGCTACTGTAACCTGGCATGAAAGATACACAGGAAGCATACATTTTAGATTTGATCATTGACATATATTTATTTATATATAGTTTGTAGGGGTGACCCTGAACAGGCAACAATTCAACAATTCGACTAAAGAGCCTGATTTGAGTGCTAATCTCAAAGTGGAATCGTCACAGCGACGGGAAAATGTGGTTTTGAAACAGGATCCTTCCATTCGGGTGATATAGCCTTACATCTCTCTCTGTCTCTCTTTCTCGTTGACGTCCCTTCGCGGAGAAACAGCTGATTGCAGCGTGTATCTCTCTCTACCTCTGTCCCTTTGTGGAGAAAACTATGACGGAGTATTAGGGTCATTGTAGGAAAAAATCAATAACGGAGCCGGGGGAGGGAAATTTTAAGAAACTTTACAAAAAAAGTTGGGAAGAAAGTGTCTTTTTTCAAGCAATCACATCACTTGAGAATTACCACAGACGCTGCTGCTTGCTGTGTGTTATGCCTCTAGTGGATGATCTAAGCAAATTATACTATGCATTGGACTTAGCAATAAGGAAATACCAAGGGGGTAAGCTTCTCCTCGGAACATGTAGCTCCTCTGGCGCCATTTTGATGCTAACAAGCCATCAAAACTCCCGTTAGCATTCCATTGACTGCCATTCATTTTGGCGCCACTTTGACAGTAAATAACTTTACATCTGAAGTGTTTAAAGACTCTGTTTGCCCATTGTTTATTTCTAAAGAAACACGACAATGTATAAAAGGCTCCATTACCTTGTATCTCACATTAGTGCTCCGTAGCAGACGTTTTTATAAAAATAGGCTAACGATTGTGTCATAACCACGCGACTTACTGTCTCATAGTAGAGGAATTACCGTATAGTACAGGAGAAGCTCGCAGGGAGATTCGACTCACATTAGCTGTTTAAGTTTAAATACTAATGTTAACTAGCATTTTAGTTAGCAATAATTAGCCTGTGCCTACTTTCAACTTTCAGACAGGTTGCTCTCGTCACATCTACGTCTTCAAGCTCAGTTGGAGGCTGCTCAGTAACGCTCAGCGCTCACCGGAAAAGAGCTTCTAATATCCTTCACTGGTCTCTGTCCAGAGACACGGGACCTGCTGGTCCATTTTACTGTATATATGTCAATGGGAAATACTCATGATTTTAGCCCAGAAACCAACATCAGATTGTACCCACAAGTGCCAGAAGTAGGGGGATGAGAAATAGGGAAGAGGCCCCCCCAGTTTACGCCCCTGGATCGATTCGGCAAGGCGGCTGGTGTGATCCCATCGCAAGATGCTCTTTAGTATATTCAATGGAATAACCAACCAACCATCAAACTCAATGTTGAACAGTATCAGAAGTCACTAATGCAATAAATCATAAGAATGTGAAGATAAAACATTAAAGTGAAATGATTGTCAAGCTTTGAGGATGTGATGGATTTGTTTATTGACACCCAAAAGAGTAGAGGACGACACATTAATGCAAACTGCATCCTGCTTAATCAACTAATTGTAATGATGCACAGATTTAATTAAATTGCATTCATTTAATTATATTTCTATTGCATAACTTTGCATGTGAAAGCAAAGCAGTAAATAAACTGCTGCAGTAATACTGGTTTTGGCTCACTTCCCTTTTCACAACAGCACTCAATGACAACCCATAAACTATCTTGTTCCAATATACATATACACTCTAGATATAGTATTACAGTAACACACCTTTTCACATTTTGATTGATTTCATACTTTCATGCCACTGAACACTGTTGACTGGTTCATCAAACACATTCATTCTGTCATTATCATCATTAATCCAACTGCATTCATAACAGAGTAAAAGTAGGAATGACATTTCAAAGAGCCTGGTTTATGCAATAGATCTAAAAGTGTTTTTGCACTTCCCAGGTGTACAACAGTAACATCATGACAGTTACAGTAGATATACACCTTAATCCAGTTTCTCAGCTTCAGGCGATACCTGTGGCAGCAGTGTGTACTAACTGTATTGGCTTTCTTTTGAAACATGTTGCTCACACACCAGAGATGGGGACTCAAGTCTGAGACTTGGACTTGAGTCGCACAAACAGCTGACTTCAGACTTGACTCGGACTCGACCCAAAAGACTTCAGACTTGACTCGTCAACAACCTGTTTTCATGCAATTATTGCTTTTTAAATCTAAATGTATTCTTGTATTTCTATTTCCTTTTATTGGCGCATATACGTTGGGGAAACGTATGATGAGCTGCATGTGCCCTGCCCTTTGCCATAATGTGCAACGTAACGCATGTGTTATGCCTTGTGTGCGTGCACTCACATATACAAAAATGTAGTGACGATGGCACACCAAGTCCTACCGTAGTTGTGCCTTTTGTCATTAGTTTTGCTTTCAATAACTTGGTAAACAGTGGCAGTAAGCTAACAGCTACATGCAAGGTGTGTGGCACCAAGATGAATGATGCCGGGTCAACAACGTCGTACTTCATCAGGCATCTCCAAACGCACCCAGGCAGGTCAGTCACTTCCTAATGTGAAAGAGACGTTACATTTAGCATATATCGTCACAGGTAACAAGCTAACCATCGCAAAGTGTTGTGCTAATGCTGAGAACAGGCAAATTGTATCTTTATAGTTAGTAGTTTCTGAGGCTCAGACATCCATGGCGCACAGGAGGCAAGACGCACGGATCCATCTCCCCAGGAACAAATGCTGTGTCGGGTGGGCAAACTTGCGTAATTGATCCCGTGGATGATTTGTAGGCTATTAAGTGAACAAGGTGTACCCGGTCTACCAAACACTGGGCCGTCTTGACTGTCTTAATTCTGCACATATTTCTGTTACTGTAGTCCTATTTACTATTTCATTATTTCATCCATGCGTGGCACAGCTGATCCATGCGCACTGTCACCTGCCGTGGAGACACTGGCCTCACTAACCTCTCCTCCTCTGAGTCGGATCTCCCTCGCGCTGGACTCAGTTTTACTAAGCGTACTAACACTTAGACAATAAATGGCATTACATCAATGAGTTCGAACTGCTTACTGTGCGTAATTTGGACTGACACTGAGAGGCATGTTGTTCTTTAACTGGTGTGGTGCTGCCATTAATCTCTTCATTTCCACTTCGACATTAGATCTTTTTTTGAGTGAAAGAGACGTTACATTTAGCATATATCGTCACAGGTAACAAGCTAACCATCGCAAAGTGTTGTACGCTATAAAGCTATTGTGTGGATTGCCAATTGGGAACAAGCAAATTGTATCTTCATAGTTGTATCCATATGATTAATATTTCACCAGGTCCGAGGGTGAGAGGGATATGTTAAGTAGACCCCATGAAGTTATCCTACAACTTATTTTGATACTGTACTGTATGGATGGTAGCTACAGACATGCTTTGAATTCATAAGATTTAACAATACAGTGTTAGGGACAGATCAGATGGCCAGAGACTTGAGACTTGACTTGGACTCGAGCTCAATGACTTGAGACTTGACTTGGACTTCCAAAAAATTACTTGTGAACATCTCTGCCACACTCACACACACACACACACACACACACACACACACACACACATTCCCCCCAACAATGGCAAGACACATATTCAGCCTCATATTCCCAGCGATACAGAGAAATCCCACCCAACTCTCCCTCGCATTGTGACAGCCAATGGGGACACGTGCTTACACAGAGCGAAGGGGGAATACAGCATGCTCTTCAGTAAGGAAGATTCCATGTTACACCTGCTAGTTGTGGTTGCATGGATGGAAGAGAATGCCAGGAGGCTACTTTACTGTCTGCTACAGTCTGATGGGTAAGAAGAGGTTTGGTTAATGAGGAAAATAATTAAAAAGTTAGGGGAAGTCAATCAATCCCAACAACTTTACATCTACATGAAATATGAGAGTAATCTTTCAGTACTTGTTTTGCAGTCACACACAAACTTTCAGTCACACAGACACAGACACTCACGTTTACATGCACATAATATTCCACTTTTTGCCCTTATTTAAAAAAATAATAGGATATTCCGACTAAGCTGTTTACATGGCTATGGGAAATGAATATTCCACTGATATTCCCGTTTACATGTAGCCATGCAAAATTGGAAGTTTTCCACCGGTGGCGGACTTGTTGGACCGTGTGAACACAGCCTCCCTCTTTCATTCCTTCAACCACTTTCTTTAAAAAGGTCGACAAAGTGTTGTTTGTGCATATCCAACAACCTGTTGATATCCAAATCTTTCATAATGTTTAAAAGTAGGTGCTTCTTTTATTTTGGACATGCATCTCTACTGCAGCCTTGCAAACTGTTGGCTGGTTGTTTTGTGTACAACAATCATGGCAACGTACACAGCTGACCGTCAGCCTTAAACGGGCCAGAGGCCGTTAACTGCCACAAACTGCGGTAAAAACCCTGATTGAGACTTAAATTCCGAATGCGCTGTATACATTTCAAAAACATGCTTCTAAAACCTGAAACATACCGGCTTATACCACACATTTTTATTGGAAAATATTGCTAAACGAAATATGCTGTTTACATGACCTGTATCAATTTCGAAATATTGTCCCATTCAAAATGAAAGTGGAATATTGCTGTACAAACGTACTCAATGTATCATAATGTGAAACATATACTGTAATGCTGAAATAATCATCCCAAGGACAGCCATTGAAAATGAATGTGTTTAACACTGTCACCCACACTCTGTGTGGATTTCTAAGAAATGCTGTTCACATCATCAATATCTATTGTTGGTTTCTGAGCTCAAGGATAGTTAGCACATGGCAGATTGCAGAAGCACATAGTTAGAGAATAGTAATGCCTCTGAAACTGTTTTAAGTGTGATGGGATGTCACTTCCCTGTGATCACAGGGACTATAGGACAGTGTATTCCTCAAACTAGGACGCTTAACATTATTTCAGACCAACACCTTTCTGTCCCAGCCTGCAGGAAGGTTATTATATCAACACTGTTGAACTACAGTGATGAACTTCTGTGTGTGGGCTAGTGCCATCTAAACTAAATTCTCTCTTATTAACTGGAGTAAAAAAGAGACCTTATTTGATAAAAGTAATGAATTCTGGGCACTGAATAAAGCCTGATTCCTTGGAGAACATTATTATTTTTACAGTTCAGTGAGAGCAATATTTTGTTGTCGGAGTGAGAGACTTTGAAACAGAATGCTTAATTTTGGTGACTTTGGTGGATGGTGTGGCTGAAGAACGAGGAAGAGTGTTGCCATCGGTGTACCTGTAAGTAACATTCTCATTCTGGCCATGCCCAGTCCACACTTTGGAAAAGAAAGCCTGCAACAATAAACAATGCTTTTCAATAAATACATTTATTCTTAACTAAAACAAAACTGTAAAAAATGAAAAGAAATTGATGTGTCCTCAATGATTTGTGCCAAAGCCAGCAACAATCAGATAAAATGATGTTCACCTATACGTAACATTACATACGGTACGTTACGGTAATGAAAAGATGTATCCTCCACTCTTGCATTAAGTTTGGAGCTTTAGACCTGAAAGAGGTTTATCCTGTCTGGATAATCTGAAAGCAGGGAAAAATAACAAGCCGAGCTCTATCAAAAGTTGAAAAATACACACATCTAAAATGAATAATCAGTTGTATATTTGTTTAATCCATACTCAAATGTAAAAAAAAACCCATCAGTTTGTAGACTTAAGAGTTACGTCTTGTAAGATGTCGTCTGCATAAAGGCTGATTTTATGTTATGAATTGGTGATTTTATTCCACTGTTGGTATTCCGTGAAGGTGGCAAATAAAGATGGTGAGAGCGGGCAGCGGTGACATTGGCTTAAGGTAAGGTGTACAGTACTCTACCTGCTTCCAGGCCTCATACTAGTCTATGGCAATCACCTTCCAGCACTGTATTTTAAACGCAGAGACAAAACAATGGTGGCAATTGTCTCAGCTAACTCTCGGAAAGCAAATAAGAGCAGGATGATATTTAATTTATGGAACTCAGCTTTATGTTTTAAGGACTCCACAAATGTAATACTTCAGTGGCTATCTGTTTACAACAACAGATGCACACACACACACACACACACACACACACACACACACACACACACACACACACACACACACACACACACACACACACACACACACATGCACACGCAAACACATCTGGGATGCTGTGGCTATGCCTGAATGCAACTCTTTAGTGTTGCTGCTTTAATAATCAGTTTTAATGAGCATCACTCACTGTTATTCCCTTCAGCATGATTCTCTGTCTCTCTCTGCATCTGCCTGTCTGCATTTCTTTTTTCTTACTCACATCATCTCTCTCTCTCTCTCTCTCTCTCTCTCTCTCTCTTTCTTACACACACACACACATGCACACACTTACACACTCCGCAACTCTGCTCCCTCCCCTGCTCCCTCTATTCCCTTTAGTTTAAAGCTCAATTAATGCCCCGTTTCATATCTGCTGTACTCAAAGTCCCCCTGGGTCTCCACCCCACCACACACACACACACACACACACACACACACACACACACACACACACATAGTGCGTTTCACTATCTTTGTGGGGACCCGTCATTGACATAATGCATTCCCTAGCCCCTTACCCTAACCTTAACCATCACACCTAAATGCCTAACCTTAACCCTTACCCTCACCCTAACCATAACCTAATTCTAACCATAATCCTAAAACCAAGTCTTAACCCTCAAACAGCCCTTTAACCTTGTGGGGTCCAGCATTTTGGCCCCACAAAGCTGGTCGGACCCCACAAGTATACTGGACTCCTGGTTTTTGGACCCCACGAATACAGTTAAACGAGAACACACACACACACACACACACACACACACACACACACACACACACACACACACACACACAGATGTCATGTTATGTTGGTTCAAATTAATTTCTGGTATCTTTGCATTGGCACCCATGTGTATTAGTGTGTGTGCACATTATGACTTTTGCTCACATGTCACCACATGGGAGTGGTAATAAAAAACTCTTGACCTTTTCATGCATGGCTTTTGAGTTTTTTCAACCACAACCTCAGTGTAAGTTACTTTACATGCATGTTAGTCTTGGTTCTCATCACAGCTGGAAACACTCTCATCACGTTGTCACAAACAAACTGTACCGGTTGATCACCCAATGGACACATGGCAGCAGTCTTCTCTATGACCTTTGACCTTTATAAGCCACCAATGGTAATGTAAAACCTCAGTTTCCACTGATTACATTGTTGATAAATTTCCTTTTTACACGTTAAGGTATTTATCTTCACATAATGAATTATAATCTACGACTTTTCAAATAAAGCTTTTTTTTATTTCGTCTGAATTAAATTGTAATGCCACTTTAGTCTGACTCACAAAACATTTTATACTTGAAAGTAATATGATGTAAAGCTGACAGATTTAACAGATACACCTGACATTGGTGATATTTCAGTGTGGATTTTTCCCCACCTGCATTTTTTTCGGTAATTAAAATCTGACATGTCTATTACTTGTAAGTGTCAGTACTAAATAGTGGACTATACATTTGTTTTTATGTATATTTTTATACTTCCAAACAGTAATGTGAGTAAACAAAACATCGTAAACTTAACGTAGAAAAACCGCTGTGCTCAACATTACGCTAGCAACATTAAGCGTAGGTTTGTGCCCGATTGGGCGCCTGGCTGTTCGCACCTGCATCTTCCACAATTTCTATGATTGTTTTCAACGTATGAGCTCTCTCTTCTAACGCCAGTGTGTCCCTGGTGTTAGGATAGGTTTCATGCAGTAACATGTTTGTTTTACAGTAATACTCAGGGAATAAATTGGGCAGGGGCTGTTCGGGGCTCAGCAGCACATCAGGGGACATTTACATTCAACGATGTATATATACAGTATATATATATTCCCCGGACACCCCCCCCCCCCCCCCCCCCCCCCCCCGCCCCCCAGCTTAACTGCTATCTAGCCCCTAACCCTTTTCAAAGGTCAGATCCTAGAATTGCCCCTGATTAATGTTATGAGCTACAGGCTTTAGATGCGGTGTTTTGTTGTTCAATGAGCGCAGGTTAGCTTAGCCTCCAGTAACACGACTTGAATAATGTTTCGCTTTCACAAAATAAAACTCTACCTTTTTACAGAGCTCATACCGCTGATCAGCAGATCACAAATTTATTGACCATTTTTAGCATTTCTCAAGTGGTCAAAAATGGTTCAAAGTTGCACCAAATCTGTCTGACAATTTTTTTCAACCCAAAAATTGCAAATTGCAACATTATTCAAATCAAATAAAACCATTAAATCACCAAAACAGGACACCAAAACTGTCAACTAAAATAAGTCAAGGCTGCAGGTTTTACAGATGGCTATGAAGGAGACGGACATCTGCAGGATGGGGAACATTTCCAAAGCCCTGTGTGACTCCACATGCCTCACTGTGTGCACCTCAATTAGATCTTGTGCATCTAGCTCGTGCTTTTGCAAAACAGCTACACAAATGTCTTTCCAGGATTCTATTGAACTGATAAGCTAGAACTCTGTTCTGCACAACTAGTTGTTCATGCCACCTTCACCATTAGGGGTTCAGGAACATAGAGAGGAGACACATCGGTAACAAAGATCTTCAGCACATTTTTAAAGGTTGGTTGAAATTGTTTTGCGCTTAAAGTAGTTACTTTCATTCTTTTGCAAGCTAATTTTAAATAATTACCACAAAGCAGTGAACATTAAAAAAAACTATAGCTCCACTTGTAGGACTTGTAGGCCCCCAATACTGAATTATTTTTTGGAATATTAGTTAAACAGGAACAGGTGTTACTGAGAATATCTTTAACATGCAAAATTAAGTACAAGTTGTTTAAAGCAATTGCTCGACAGATAGATATATGTGCATTAGCTTTTCTTGCCAAAAGTTGGATGTGATGAGAGTGGTATCGATATTTGTCATCTGACTCTCACAGCCCAGCTGTAGTACAAGTAGTGCCAGCTGACATGCTTACATTTGCTGCGTGCTCCATGATAGCCTCACACCGGCAGCGAAGTATACCAGACGCACATTTCTCCGCGCCGGTCACAAAGCAATCCTTCTCTTTTCCAGTCTACAGAACAGCTCTCTATCTCTGCCCCCGTGTTTGGTTGTGTGTGTGTGTGTGTGTGTCACTCTGTCTGTCCGTCCATCCGTCTCTCTCTCTGTGTGCCGGATCGCCTGTCCCACTGTAGACACAGCTGAGAAGTCAAGACAGCCAAAATCACCTTACACCTGGGTGTTTTATTTTGAAATTTGTTTTATTTTGTAAAGTACCTGGCTTGAAACATTCGCTTGCGTCTCACCGAAGAAATACAGGAGTCGCCAAACAATCGCTGCAGCGCCTGGGCCCTCCACTCCCGATAGCAGCTTGGTATGAACAGACAGATTGGTTAACATGGGTGCAGAAATGAAAAGAGCTCCGCTTCGTGGTCTTCGCGGCTATTCACGGCGCTTCCGTGTTGGGTGTCTTTCCACTATGAGCTAACTACCTCAGTAGCTCATATATTGATTGAAATGTTTCAGAGGATTACCTGTTCTTCAATTGTGTTATATAGCCATGTCTCCCTCAGGTCAGTGGTTTGGGGATGGTTCTAACCTTCTGCTGGGGAAATGTAATATCTAAAAGTAAGCAGCATTATTCGATTTGCAGTCCTTTCCTACAGGTTACATAGATGACCTTTTTAAGCCAGTAGTGATTCATTATGTATGTCCCTGCAGCAGATAATTACTATACAAATGTACTGAGTAATTCATTTACTATTAATGATAGAACACTGTAATAGAAGAGTAAATAAATGCATGCCATCTTTATTTGTAGATATCTTAATCACTGTTAAAAAACAGTGTAAAAAGGATCCTAAATCCTGCCGCGTTGTTTCCTCTCCTCTTCTTCCATTCCACCTGCATTGCAGCAAACGCCTCATCTTGTCATTGTCTATACGGCAATATTAAAGCAGGGAGGAGGCAGGAGGGGACAGCATCCTGCCTCCTTTTTCATAGTCTCATTCGATAATTTTGATTAAGTTGATAAAGACAGTGGATCTCGTGTTGGCCGAGGTTTCCACAGCTAGATAAATAGATAAAACGTGTTTTTATAGTTAATGTGTGTTGATGGCACGGCGACAGCTTGCAGCAAAGGCCACACAACAGAAAAAAATGTGCTGGTAACATGTGTACAGACGCTATGTATTAGGGATGTCCCGATCAGGGTACAAGCGGCCGAAATGGGTTTCCTCAGGAGGGTGGCTGGCGTCTCCCTTAGAGATAGGGTGAGAAGCTCAGTCATCCGTGAGGAGCTCAGAGTAGAGCCGCTGCTCCTTTGCATTGAAAGGAGCCAGTTGAGGTGGTTCGGGCATCTGGTAAGGATGCCCCCTGGGCGCCTCCCTAGGGAGGTGTTCCAGGCACGTCCAGCTGGGAGGAGGCCTCGGGGAAGACCCAGGACAAGGTGGAGGGATTATATCTCTAACCTAGCCTGGGAACTCCTCGGGATCCCCAAGTCGGAGCTGGTTAATGTGGCTCGGGAAAGGGAAGTTTGGGGTCCCCTGCTGGAGCTGCTACCCCCGCGACCCGATACCGGATAAGCGGACGAAGATGGATCAGGTTTTTTTGCCCTTGAGGCCGAGTCCGAGTCATTTGATTTTGAGTATCTACCGATACCGAGTCCCGATCCGATACTTCTATAATATATTAAAAAAAAAGAATAAAGAGCGAAAAAACTGATCCAGGATGTTCTTTATTTTTGATTTAATTCACCTTATTTTAACATTCAACAACTCTGTTAACAAACAGAGCACTTCCTCTTCTGTGAGGTAGGTTGAACAATCAAGTAATAACATAAATTCTTCACTTTTGGACTTTAGTGCAACAGTAAATATAAAAAAAGTCTAATATAAAAACAAATAGCACCTTAACTTAAAATACCCGGCAGGCATGTAAACAAATAAAAAAATAAAAGTGCCACAGTGTTTGCAAAGCCAGTAATGTGCTTTTAGGAACTGCACTCCTGACTCTTACTGTCCGAAGACATACTCGCGCTTTCCGCTTCAAGCTGCTTCCATGTTCTACTTCGCCGGCATTTAACCAATAGCGTCTCTGCAACAAAGTGATGTCATGCCGCACGCATTGCTGTTTCTGTGTGGAGTCAAAAGGGTCTAACTCTGTGCCACCGCATAACTATAGATGTGTTAAAAAATAATGAGAATATATATACATATATATTCAAGTCCTGATCGGGAGGTAACGTCCGATTCCGATCGAGTCTGAAACCACGTCATCGGGCCCGATTTCCGATCACGTGATCGGATCTGGACATCCCTAGTATGTATGCACATGCATGCTAAGTTTATTATGTGAAATGACAAATACCTAGAGCTATTTGTTTCTCCCCATTCTTCTGTTTTACAAACCCGTTTGTGATGGAGATTCTTTTTCACAAATTCTTTATTTTGTCCCATATCTGAATCAGGAATTAAAGTTGGTCTTCTGGTCAATATTTTCTACTTTGTTCTTGGGCAGCGATAAGGGGGGGAAAGGGGGTGTCAGTAGCTCAGTTTGTAGGGAGTTGTGTTGGGAACCGGAGGGTCACTGGTTCAAGTCCCCATACAGTATGGAGTGTGGATTGATAGCTGGAGAGATACCAGTTCACCTCTTGCCACTGCCAAGGTGCTCTTGAGCAAGGCACTATACCCCCCCCCCCCCCCCCACCCAGAGCACTGATACAGCATTGGCAGCCCACACAGAATAGGTCCTGAGCATGTACAGTGGGGCAAAAAAGTATTTAGTCAGCCACCAATTATGCAAGTTCTCCCACTTAAAAAGATGAGAGAGGCCTGTAATTTTCATCATAGGTACACTTCAACTATGAGAGACAAAATGAGGAAAAAAAAATCCAGAAAATCACATTGTAGGATTTTTAATTAATGTATTGGTAAATTATGGTGGAAAATAAGTATTTGGTCAATAACAAAAGTTCATCTGAATACTTTGTTATATACCCTTTGTTGGCAATGACAGAGGCCAAACGTTTTCTGTTAAGTCTTCACAAGGTTTTCACACACTGTTGCTGGTATTTTGGCCCATTCCTCCATGCAGATCTCCTCTAGAGCAGTGATGTTTTGGGGCTAGGTAACATGGACTTTCAACTCCCTCCAAAGATTTTCTATGGGGTTGAGATCTGGAGACTGGCTAGGCCACTCCAGGACCTTGAAATTCTTCTTACGAAGCCACTCCTTCGTTGCCCAGGCGGAGTGTTTGGGATCATTGTCATGCTGAAAGACCCAGCCATGTTTCATCTTCAATGCCCTTGCTGATGGAAGGAGGTTTTCACTCAAAATCTCACGATACATGGCCCCATTCATTCTTTCCTTTACACGGATCAGTCGTCCTGGTCCCTTTGCAGAAAAACAGCCCCAAAGCATGATGTTTCCACCCCCATGCTTCACAGTAGGTATGGTGTTCTTTGGATGCAACTCAGCATTCTTTCTCCTCCAAACACGACATGTTGCAAAACGTTCTATTTTGGTTTCATCTGACCATATGACGTTCTCCCAATCATCTTCTGGATCATCCAAATGCTCTCTAGCAAACCTCAGATGGGCCTGGACATGTACTGGCTTAAGCAGGGCGACACGTCTGGCACTGCAGGATTTGAGTCCCTGGCGGCGTAGTGTGTTACTGATGGTAGCCTTTGTTACTTTGGCCCCAGCTCTCTGCAGGTCATTCACTAGGTCCCCCCGTGTGGTTCTGGGATTTTTGCTCACCATTCTTGTGATCATTTTGACCCCACGGGGTGAAATCTTACGTGGATCCCCGGATCGAGGGAGATTATCAGTGGTCTTGTATATCTTCCATTTTCTTATAATTGTTCCAACAGTTGATTTATTCACACCAAGCTGCTTAGCTATTGCAGATTCAGTCTTCCCAGCCTGGTGCAGGTCTACAATTTTGTTTCTGGTGTCCTTTGACAGCTCTTTGGTCTTGGCCATAGTGGAGTTTGGAGTGTGACTGTTTGAGGTTGTGGACAGGTGTCTTTTATACTGATAACAAGTTCAAACAGGTGCCGTTAATACAGGTAACGAGTGGAGGACAGAGGAGCCTCTTAAAGAAGAATTTACAGGTATGTGAGAGCCAGAAATCTTGCTTGTTTGTAGGTGACCAAATACTTATTTTACTGAGGAATTTACCAATAAATTCATTAAAAATCCTACAATGTGATTTTCTGGATTTTTTTTCTCATTTTGTCTCTCATAGTTGAAGTGTACCTATGATGAAAATTACAGGCCTCTCTCATCTTTTTAAGTGGGAGAACTTGCACAATTGGTGGCTGACTAAATACTTTTTTGCCCCACTGTATGTGTGTATTTGCAGGTCTGTGTGAAGTGATTTCTAACAGAGTGTAAATTGTAATTTCCCTACTGAGGATCAATAAAAAGTATAAATTATAAATTATTACAATGGAAAAATGTGACAGAATCTGGCAAAAACGTTCATGTGGTTCCCTCATCAGACGCTGAGGTTAAATAGTATTTCATTTTGGTGAAACATTTTGGATGTGCACCTTCATCATTACTTTGAGGAACTCCTAAATCTGACTAATACGCCCTCTATGGTAGAGGCAGAGCTGGAGGATGATGGGGGATTGTCGTCAATTTCCCTGGTGGAAGTGGCTGAGGTAGTTAAACAACTCCACAGTGGCAAAGCCCCAGGGATTGATGAGATCCGTCCGGAAATGCTTAAAGCTCTGGGTGTGGAGGGGTTGTCTTGGTTGACACGCCTCTTCAACATTGCGTGGAAGTCTGGGACGGTGCCTAAGGAGTGGCAGACCGGGGTGGTAGTTCCCCTTTTCAAAAAGGGGGACCAGAGGGTGTGTGCCAATTACAGGGGTATCACACTTCTCAGCCTCCCCGGTAAAGTCTACTCCAAGGTGCTGGAAAGGAGGGCTCGGTCGATAGTCGAACCTCAGTTTGAAGAGGAACAATGCGGATTCCGTCCTGGTCGTGGAACAACGGACCAGCTCTTTACTCTCGCAAGGATCCTGGAGGGAGCCTGGGAGTATGCCCAACCGGTCTACATGTGCTTTGTGGATCTGGAGAAGGCGTATGACCGGGTACCCCGGGAGATACTGTGGGAGGTGCTGCGGGAGTATGGGGTGAGGGGGTCCCTTCTCAGGGCCATCCAATCTTTGTACGACCAAAGCGAGAGCTGTGTCCGGGTTCTCGGCAGTAAGTCGGACTCGTTTCAGGTGAGAGTTGGCCTCCGCCAGGGCTGCGCTTTGTCACCAATCCTGTTTGTAGTATTTATGGACAGGATATTGAGGCGTAGTCGGGGTGGAGAGGGGTTGCAGTTCGGTGGGCTGGGGATCTCATCGCTGCTTTTTGCAGATGATGTGGTCCTGATGGCATCATCGGCCTGTGACCTTCAGCGCTCACTGGATCGGTTCACGGCCGAGTGTGAAGCGGCTGGGATGAGGATCAGCACCTCTAAATCGGAGGCCATGGTTCTCAGCAGGAAACCGATGGAGTGCCTTCTCCGGGTAGGGAATGAGTCCTTACCCCAAGTGAAGGAGTTCAAGTACCTTGGGGTCTTGTTCGCAAGTGAGGGGACAATGGAGCGGGAGATTGGCCGGAGAATCGGCGCAGCGGGTGCGGTATTACAGTCAATTTATCGCACCGTTGTGACGAAAAGAGAGCTGAGCCAGAAGGCAAAGCTCTCAATCTACCGGTCAGTTTTCCTTCCTACCCTCACCTATGGTCATGAAGGCTGGGTCATGACCGAAAGAACAAGATCCAGGGTACAAGCGGCCAAAATGGGTTTCCTCAGGAGGGTGGCTGGCGTCTCCCTTAGAGATAGGGTGAGAAGCTCAGTCATCCGTGAGGAGCTCAGAGTAGAGCCGCTGCTCCTTCGCATTGAAAGGAGCCAGTTGAGGTGGTTCGGGCATCTTGTAAGGATGCCCCCTGGGCGCCTCCCTAGGGAGGTGTTCCAGGCACGTCCAGCTGGGAGGAGGCCTCGGGGAAGACCCAGGACAAGGTGGAGGGATTATATCTCTAACCTGGCCTGGGAACGCCTCGGGATCCCCCAGTCGGAGCTGGTTAATGTGGCTCGGGAAAGGGAAGTTTGGGGTCCCCTGCTGGAGCTGCTACCCCCGCGACCCGATACCGGATAAGCGGACGAAGATGGATGGATGGACCTTCCTCATTATCATCTGAATTCATAAATATCCAGCTCCTATTATTACATTGTCCTGTTAGCTTCTCTGTTCAACTTTGCAGCTGTATTATCAGTAAATAATATTAGGGTAGGGTGATAAAAGCAACAGTTTATTCTTTCTTTCTTCTTTGTTGCAACTTTCAAAGTACTTTTGGTCAGGATGACAGCCAATATAACAAAACCCTAGAGCCATAGAGACAACTCTGGACAAATAATCCCCAAGTAAAACATTTTGCAATTACCATCACATTCCTGATTAAAGCAAGAGCTTGTGTGTTTGCATTTACACAGGTCCACTCAGTTCGCAGTAACCAAGACCCAAGTTGAGCAGTGAAGGGTCGGTTTTATTGCTGTGGACCTCTGGTCTGTTCGTCACTATGTCTAATACCTGTAGTGGGGGTTATAGCAATTTTTGACTGGGGTGGCAAAGGGATGTCTAGAGGTGGAAATATATATTTTTTAATATATATACTTTTATATTCTACTAAATATAGGCTAAAACAATTTTATAGAACATGCCACACACTTGATATTGCTTCACTGCACAGTGTTTGAGAACCACTGGTCTAACAGATAGCTAACCACTTTTAGCCTAATCACCCCCTAGCCCTATCCCTCGGAAAAACACCTAAAATAACACATATTTAAAATGAATCAGGAATAGCTCCTCAACCTTTCCATGGTTCCCAGATGATGAATCGTAAAGCAACACCTACAATTCTTTTGTTCCTTAAAATAATTTAATAGTTTCGAAAAAAACATTTCAGTGGTTCATCAACTCGTAACAGGGTGAACGGCTCTTCTGCATTCGCTTTGCGGTCCTCTATCGACTATAACTACACTATACAAGTTTGCCAGATTGGGTAGAGGATCTGTAGTTCGAATGAGACATAATGGTCACAATCCCGCTTCCAACCTGTAGGGGGAACGAAGAGAAAAAGTGCTTTGGTGTTGCTTTAATGACTTTTGATGATTCCTGACTCTTCATCGAGAACCACAAGCAGGTCAAGGTTTTAATCTATCCTGTAAAATATCTCAACATCTCCAAGATGGATTGGAACAACGTTTTGAACTGTGAAAGAATTGCAAATAGAGCCAGAGTGTAAAACATTATTTTAAATTACTTTTAAGTCTGCTTCCAGTGATTAGCAACTCACCGCAACCCTTGGTGTGCATTACTTTTTCTATATTAAACAACATTTTGCACATATATTCATGGTTCCCAGAGGATGAAGCTTAATGACTTCAGTAATCTGACTTTTTTCCTCTTGCACAACCATGATGTTCATACTGGGGATTTTGAGAGAAATGTCTCACCAAATATTAAAAGGATTGAAATGTAATTCGGTACACACATCCATGGTCCCCACGGGATGAATTGTAATAACTTTGGTCATTTCATTGTGCGCCAAGTAATGACAATTCCATCATCCTCAGATGTATTTTGTGTTTAATGCTAATTTGACATGCTAATGTGTTACACTGAGATGGTTAACATGGTAAATATGAAACCTTCTAAACATCAGCGTGTTAACATTGTCATTTTGAGCATGTTGGCGTACTGACATTAGCATTTAGTGCACTTTGGCATATGCAGAGGACAACAGTTCTGTCTCAGTATCAGGGTTTTCTTAATGTGTACATTGGTGGCACACATTAGAAGTTCTATTACGATTTTAAGTATTAAATTGGGGTACATGATTAAACAAGTTGGACTAATTTAACACCTTATTTTACATGTTGTGGGGGAGAGGGTTGTAGTTTTTTTTCTTACGTCCTATTCTCACATGACAAATATTACCAGTGGACCTCATGTGAGTTAGATATGACCCCCAGATGTCTGTGTTGCATACGGTACATTCACACAGGTTAAGTGAAGTCTGTATTTTACTCAAATGTACTGACATTATCCCCCACATGTGATATCAAGACTCTGTCAAAACTTTAATTTATAATTGCCAACACAGCCAAAACAACCCTAAATCACAGAGAGGCCGATTCGCACAGGATTAATATTATCACACAACCTCTGTGTTTGGTCATATATAGTCAGTAATTTGCGGTGGAATTTTTTACTTGACAAATTCCAGACATGACACAGGTTTAAGATCAATGACGACCTCTGCAATTATTACAGATTACTACAGGTCCCCAGGTAATACTACTCCTGTGTGAATAGGGCTTAAGGAGAAAAGAAAAACAATAATAACCCTTTTATTGTCATATGTGAAATATTTTACTGGAACATGAGATTATATTTCTTGGCCAACAGTCCATAGACAAAGGCATGTCAATGGCAGCCCTTTAGTGTCTACTTGTGTAAGTTATTTGTTATCATAGTTTAGGGGCTAAATCTTTCCAAAGCCCACCATTTTGAATGTCCTGTCATGTGGGTGATCATGAAGAATGTAAAACTGTCCAGCAGGGTAAAGGTCACCTCAGAGCCAATCCTTTCTTTCTGTCTAAAGTATTGATAAAAGAAAATGTACTGTCATGCTGTGGAAGAGGCTTATTAAAACATTATTGTACACTTGTCAACCGTAGGTGAAGGACAGGGAAAAGACAATGGACCTCTGAGCGACAAACTACATGTCTGAGCTCACAGAAGGTATTTTCTTACTGTCAGCAAATGTTAGTGAATGGAGGTGTGACTTATCTTCCCCATACAGGGCCGCAGCTGAAGTGCAGTGAAGTGGTGCTTACTCTAACACTGTGCTGACTCCAACATTGGACCTCTGCATGGGAACAGGAGGCATGACATCAAGATGGATTTTACCATTTCCATACTCTTAGAATTTTATCCTATGTCTATCATGCCATAAAACATGATGGACATTATATTTGCAGTGTAATGCTCTTAATAGGCTAGCTTTCAAAAGATCATCAAAGGATATTGTATTGGCAGGGTGCACAGAGGATGCCAGTTTTTTTAAGTGCTGAATTTAACAGACACCTTGTTCACGTAGAGTTTCTGTGTTCCTGTATTGGCAGGGCTTTGATCATTCAGCTGTAATGATGATCACACAGCCAAGCTCCGTCTGATGTCATTTCATGTAGCACTATCTTTCCATCCTGTGGACAGGAAGAGCGACAGCCACACAAGGGTCTACAGTGCTGTTTGTGGGAACATGTGAGGTTTCTTTGGCTGAGACTCAAATAAGTGCCTAAAATAAAGGACATGTCAAAGTAAACTTTTTAGTTTCTTATAAGCAAAATAAAGGAGAAAATCAATTGCTTTTTTGGATCAAAGTGGCTGAGATGACGACGCGGAGGTGCCAAAACTGTAGTTCCTCAAATGGCCACTTGAGGTTGGCTCCAAAAGTAAGCCAATCCCCATAGAGCACTGTGTTAAAATGCCCAACTTTACAGCTGAATAAACTTCATGACAACTGTGGGGTGCAACAACGGGGTGGCTGTGGCTCAGGTGGTAGAGCAGTCGCCTAGAAGGTTGGTTGTTCGATCCCTGGTCCTGCAGTCCTATGTTAAAGTTTCCTTGGACAAGACTCTGAACCCCGAATGGCTTCTGATTGTGTGTGTGTGTGTGTGTGTGTGTGTGTGTGTATGTTTATCTAATGAGCAATTGGCACCTTGTATGGCAGCCACAGTGTATGAGTATGGTAAATGGTTCCTCTACTATGTCAACAAGCTTTGAGTAGCTGTTTAAACTACAAAAGTGCTGTACGAATACAGTTTCATTCAGCCAGCCTCAGCTCGCTCCACCTCTTTGCCCATTTTTGGATTAGCCGGGAGTTAGTGGAGCGAACCACACCTTTAACTTTATTTTGGATGTCAGGTAATTATCCTAGAAATGTAGTAGCGTTCCGTTGATGCATACTGAAATTAGATAGACATCAGAATTCTGGCAAATGTGTATCTGTTTAGAGTGAAGCCAAACAAAAGTTTCCTCAGTTTCCTGTCTTCGTTCTAGTCGTGCTCTAAATCATTTTGGACAAACGCACTACTATACACAGAGGCAGAAGGTGCACAATACATATATGTATGTAATACAGTTGGCTGGTCGGTAGTGATAGTGCCTTGTGAGAGCATGCAATCAGACAGTGTTAAGAAGATTTGTAGTTTCAAGTCTCATAACAACATGCACATGCCTATTTGGTTGTACCATACTGCCCAAGAACAGAATCCTTCCTAATTCAATTCCAATGCTGAAGCCTCATTTTGGCTACAGCTGAACTTTATAATGTATTTTTCCACAGACGAGGACTATGGATTTTGTCCCCAACACTTCCATTAGAAAAACATTAACTGAACTTTTGCCTGACCATCTCTCAATTCCTTGTCTTTGAAATGCAACAAGGAACTTTAGTACATCATTATTCTTATAATAATACACCATGCCATGGCTGATTTTAGGTCAGTGCAGCTGTGAGGCAAACCTGCAGTAGAGAATTGTTGTGATATGAAGTGTTGCCATATCCTTATATCTTCAAAGTTTTGATGTGTGTGATCATAGTGAATTTCAGTGTGTGCAGCGGGGTAAAGGTCAACTCAAATCCAATCCTCTCGCTCTGTCTGAAAGGAAATTAAGATTGATTACCGATGTAGCTATCATACAGAAGAGGTCATACTTCTTACATGATTGCTGCTTTGTCACTTATATTTCACATACCTATTATGTAACTTCATCATATTTGGTATGCTGATCTGATAGGTTTCTTTGGTTGACAAGCTGGTATAGCTAAAGGTTTTAGTCTGTTGTATGCCTTGAGTTCCTTTGAGTCTGGGTCAGTGTTGGGAAAAATACAGGCACATTTATTCTTTTTTGAACGTGATACATGTTAGTGTGTGCATGTACTCTAAATGTACTGTATGTGTATGTTATGAAAGTAAATAATTACCAAACATTTTTAGGAAATCAGATGGTTTTAGAGTCTGACACTGGAAAACATTGATACTAAAGAAAAGCTTCTTTATTTCAGTGAATTCTAAGCTGATTCATGGGTGTTTATTCGCAATGGACGGATCGGAGATAAGGTTATTCCTAAATTTAAAATAAGCTGAAACTGAAAACTTGTATCTTGTCTAAATATTCAGATTTGACTGAGTTATGACTCTAAGGAGTACACATTTTTGCCTTTCCTTTCATCCTCCTTCCTCTTGTTTGACAGCCATTGCTTTCACCCCCTCACCACAACATTTCATTTCTGGGATTGTTCAGGTGTTTCCGGAAATTCCGCCGGATGTCCCTAATTTTAGGCCGGATGTCCGTCACCTTTTGCTTTCTTTGTGTTAGCATTTTGAACTCTGGTCAATTTATGACTTACAGTGCCTTGCGAAAGTATTCGGCCCCCTTGAACTTTTCGACATTTTGCCACATTTCAGGCTTCAAACATAAAGATATAAAACTGTAATTTTTTGTGAAGAATCAACAACAAGTGGGACACAATCATGAAGTGGAACGACATTTATTGGATATTTCAAACTGTTTTAACAGATAAAAAACTAAATTGGGCGTGCAAAATGATTCAGCCCCCTTAAGTTAATAGTTTGTAGCGCCACCTTTTGCTGCGATTACAGCTGTAAGTCTCTTGGGGTATGTCTCTATCAGTTTTGCACATCGAGAGACTGACATTTTTGCCCATTCCTCCTTGAAAAACAGCTGGAGCTCAGTGAAGTTGGATGGAGAGCGTTTGTGAACAGCAGTTTTCAGTTCTTTCCACAGATTCTCAATTGGATTCAGGTCTGGACTTTGACTTGGCCATTCTAACACCTGGATATGTTTATTTGTGAACCATTCCATTGTAGATTTTGCTTTATGTTTTGGATCATTGTCTTGTTGGAAGACAAATCTCCGTCCCAGTCTCAGGTCTTTTGCAGACTCCATCAGGTTTTCTTCCAGAATGGTCCTGTATTTGGCTCCATCCATCTTCCCATCAATTTGAACCATCTTCCCTGTCCCTGCTGAAGAAAAGCAGGCCCAAACCATGATGCTGCCACCACCATGTTTGACAGTGGGGATGGTGTGTTCAGGGTGATGAGCTGTGTTGCTTTTACGCCAAACATAACGTTTTGCATTGTTGCCAAAAAGTTTGATTTTGGTTTCATCTGACCAGAGCACCTTCTTCCACATGTTTGGTGTGTCTCCCAGGTGGCTTGTGGCAAACTTTAAATTACACTTTTTATGGATATCTTTAAGAAATGGCTTTCTTCTTGCCACTCTTCCATAAAGGCCAGATTTGTGCAGTATACGACTGATTGTTGTCCTATGGACAGAGTCTCCCACCTCAGCTGTAGATCTCTGCAGTTCATCCAGAGTGATCATGGGCCTCTTGGCTGCATCTCTGATCAGTCTTGTCCTTGTATGAGCTGAAAGTTTAGAGGGACGGCCGGGTCTTCGTAGATTTGCAGTGGTCTGATACTCCTTCCATTTCAATATTATCGCTTGCACAGTGCTCCTTGGGATGTTTAAAGCTTGGGAAATCTTTTTGTATCCAAATCCGGCTTTAAACTTCTCCACAACAGTATCTGGGACCTGCCTGGTGTGTTCCTTGTTCTTCATGATGCTCTCTGCTCTTTAAACGGACCTCTGAGACTATCACAGAGCAGGTGCATTTATACGGAGACTTGATTACACACAGGTGGATTCTATTTTTCATCATTAGTCATTTAGATCAACATTGGATCATTCAGAGATCCTCACTGAACTTCTGGAGAGAGTTTGCTGCACTGAAAGTAAAGGGGCTGAATAATTTTGCACGCCCAATTTTTCAGTTTTTTATCTGTTAAAACAGTTTGAAATATCCAATAAATTTTGTTCCACTTTATGATTGTGTCCCACTTGTTGTTGATTCTTCACAAAAAATTACAGTTTTATATCTTTATGTTTGAAGCCTGAAATGTGGCAAAGGTCGAAAAGTTTAAGAGGGCCGAATACTTTCGCAAGGCACTGTACTTTTTACTCCTCTTGATCCCCTATGGGACATAAGGCTTCAATGAGCACTCTCCATTGCATTCGGTCTCTGGCAGCATGTTGGGCCTCTCCCCATGACAGGTTCATCTGTTCCAGCTCTTGTGTCACAGTTCTGCGCCAGGTGGTTTTGGGCCTCCCAGGTTTTCTTTTGCCAGGTGGTGTCCATCTTAAGACGACTTTTGTGATGCGGTCCTGCTCCATCCTCAACACATGTCCCAGCCATCTCAGGCGTCAGTGCGTAATCTCCTTGGTGATGCTCCGGCTTCCCGTTTTCTTGTACAGTTCATTGTTGGAGATCTTACTAGGCCAAAAGATCTGGCATATTCGTCGGAGGCATCCATTATGGAACACTTCCTTTCTCCTCATGTCTGTTTTGACAACTCGCCAGCTCTCTGAACCGTACAGCAGAACAGACTTTACATTGCAGTTATACAGGAGCATCTTCATTTGAAGGCTGTACTGTTTTGATCTCCAGATGGGACAGAGTTGGGAGAAGGCACCCTGAGCCTTTCCCAGCCTTGCTTTAATGTCTTTAGATGCCCTGCTGTCCTTACTGATGAGACTGCCCATCAAAACAAGTTCCTTCCCGAGGCGATTTTGCAGAGGCACCTTTGCTCCGTCCAGGGATTAGTGTCGCCCAAGACGATTATGAGTGGTTTAAAGAAATGCCAATAAACCAGAGAATGTTCTTCTCCCATCCCAGAATTCTATGTGGACTCGCCAGACCCTCCTCCGGAGCGCTGTGAAGGAAGATCTGGCAATGCGAGACTACTCCCTTGTTTCATTTTTCCTGGGCAGCAGGCCGGCTGACAGCACGTGGTGACAGGAGAGTGCACAGAAGGCCCATTTCCACACTTGATCTTGTGAAAACCTGAAACATCTCTATCCATCGCTCTTCCCTCCCTCTGTACTTCCATTCTATTCTTCCTTCTTTTGTCACCTTTTTGTCATTTTAAGTCTGTCCATCTGTCCAGCTCAGTTTTTCATTTCTTCTTTTCTTTGTCCTTATCTCTGTACCATCTTACTTCGCTCCCTCCCTCCAGATCTATCTTCTCTCTAATTTTCCCCATCTCTTTTTTTCTTCCCCTAAATGCATAGCCTCCACCTCTCCTTTGTCCCTCTCCTCCCTCACACCTTCCTTTCCCCCCACTTTTCCCTCCCGTCTCTCAGCTTCCCTACTTCTTTCTCCCACTCCTTCCTCTTCCCTTCCTCACCAAGTGATGGAGGTGTGTTTTTATAGGAAGTGACAGAGTAAAGAGCTGTATAAAGGTTACAGTGCCTCTATGACACTGCCATATTACTTATCACACTCACACTCTCTCTTACAAACACACACACACACATACACATACACACACACACACACACACACACACACACACACACACACATATTTTATCTTCGACAATTTGCTGCACCCTGGGACACCTAATAAAAGGAGTAAGGGATTCTTATTCATTCCTGTTGCCTCCCTCTTTCTCTCTAACACACACACACACACACACACACACACACACACAAACTGTAGACCAAATATATATTAATATAAGCAAAAAATAAATATGGATTTAGATTACTCAGGTATTTTAAGACCAAACAATAAATAACAAATGGAACTATATGTTCCTTCTGCCTAGCCCAAATCAGGCTAGAGGAAGTGGTCCTCTGTCCCTCCTCTGAGTGAGTTTTCCTCAGATGTGTTCGACAACATCACAGGAGTCATTAGTCTGACCCCTCACATGAGACTAGATTACCTTGGCTGTGGCTAAAAAAGGCACAGGCCTCCTGCTAGCATTATTGCTATGAGAACAGAAGATTCTGTAAGTGTGGTCGCCATGAGGGAGAGCTGCAGCCCAAAGCAAAGCTACAGTAAGTATTTGGGGAACAGCTTGCTGTTGGCGGCTCTATATCGACCATGTTCCACTTCCGGGATTGTTCAAGAGCCGCCGGAAATTCAGCTGGACCTCTCTCTTTTTAGGTCGGATGTCCGTCACATTCTAAACTCCAGTGGATTTATGAGGATAACTGCTCCTCAGATCTCTGCAGGGTAAATCCAGACAGCTCGCTAGACTATCTGTCCAATCTGAGTATTCTGTTGCACGACTAAAACCACTTTTGAATATGTACGTTCAAAAGTTGTTTTTAGTCGTGCAACAGAACACGTGTTCCACCAAAAGAAGTTCCTTCCCGAGGCTATTTGACAGAGGCACCGTCATTGTGTCCGGGGCTTAGCGCCACCCAAGATGATTGTTTAAAGAAATGCCAATAAACCAGAGCACATTTTTCTCCCATCCCGGAATGCTATGTGGACTAGCCAGACCCTCCTCCGTCCAGACTAGCTGGTGGCTAACGTTAGTTAGCTAACTTGCTAATTCAACCCAACATGCCTTCATGCTACACTGCATTGTTACAGAAAATAAGCCACACAAAGTTGTCACTCATCTTGGGACAGCACAGTGCTTTCCTACACTGTGACAAGAGTGTGTGAATGAAACCTTAAAGCTATAGTGCGCGTTTCTGTCTCCCCCATGAGGAATTCTAAGTAATGACAACAACACTGTTGACGCGTCCACATGACGCAAGCCTTTTGTGATTGCGCACCACCCCCATCCCTCCTCCACACAGTTGCTAGTAGCCAAGGAGGACATGGAGGATTAAAAAAAACATGATGGACTCTTCAGAAGATGCCTGCGAAAGTTGCCAGACGACACAATTTTCTAAACATAGCAATACTGAGAAATACAGAGAGAGTTTTGTTTAGCTGACAGTCTAATTAACTTTGTATAAACTTTTTTTAGGCAATGGATTGAATGTAACCAACGTTAATTATTATAAACAAAGTTACGCACTAAAGCTTTAAGCTGTTAACATTTTACCGATGTAGTGGCTAGCCGGCCGGCAGGCTAGTTAGCTAGCTTGTTAGCTAGGGGGCTCAGTTGTCAGTCTGGCACCAACCACCTTGTTGAGTGAGAGAGAAAGAGAGGTGTATAGTCTTTATATAAAGTTTTAATCAGATGAGATGAATTCAACATGTTGAATCGGCCCAAAAGAAGGAGGACCGACAACTAGCGAGGGTGCATGACCCACCGCAAAAACTAGGGCGACAGTCGCTCATTTTCATTGTCTTCCTGTGGTGGGGTTCTCACAAACAAATGGTTTTAAAGTGCTCATATTATGCTTTTTGCTGCTAGCATGGCACTCCATCATACTCTGCAACTGACAAGCTAGCAGTACTTACTGCCCATGTGCGACTCCCAACAAAAATGGTACAGAAGTAGGATGTCTCACTCTGTAGCTAAAACAGAGAGCTCAACACGGTGTGTTGGTGCGCTCTGTTTTGTTTTGTGTTTTAACTTTGTTTCTTGCGATGGTACCCGCATCTCATTCACAAGTGAAGAGCTCGTGAACTTCAGGGGAACAACACCATCGGACTTATTTCCCACTTTTCTTCTCCCTTCACTGGAAATTTTGGACATTCTGGTCAAAGGTGCGCTCACCTTTGCCAATGCAGCGAAACGCCGGAGGAGAGGGAAACGGGCCGGTGCGCTTGTGCGTCTCCGCCAGCGAGGATTACGCACTCCGTTACCTGGAATATTCCTCTCTAACGTGCGCTCTCTGCCCAACAAACTGGAGGAATTACAACTGCTTTTGGTGAGAAACAGCGACTTTTCTTCATCTGCTGTTTTGTGCTTCACGGAGACGTGGCTCTGTGGATTAATACCGGACTCTGCGCTGCAGCTGGCAGGCTTCCAACTCTACAGAGCGGACAGAGACACGGACCTCTCTGGCAAAACAAAAGGTGGAGGAATCTGTTTCTACATCAACAGCGGTTGGTGCAACGACGTGACAGTGATCCAGCAGCATTGTTCTCCTGACCTGGAGTATTTCATCATAAACTGTAAGCCTTTTTATTCACCCCGTGAGTTTGCTTCATTCATTCTGGTCGGTGTTTACATCTCACCGCAGGCCAACGTGCAGGACGCGCAGCGCATGCTCGCCCACCAGATACTGTTCATGGAGCGGACCATCCCGGACTCCCTAGTTATTGTCCTTGGTGACTCTAATAAAGGGAACCTCACTCATGACCTCCCTAAATATAGACAGCATATTAAATGCCCGACCAGAGAGGAGAACATTCTGCATCACTGTTACACCACAGTCAGGGATGCTTATCACGCTGTCCCCCGTGCTGCACTGGGACACTCTGACCATGTCATGGTTCACCTGATCCCTGCCTACAGGCAGAAACTAAAGCTCTGCAGACCTGTAGTGAGGACATCAAGGAAGTGGACCAGTGAGGCTGTGGAGGATCTCCAGTCGTGTTTGGACTCTACCGACTGGGATGTGTTCAGGACTGCTACCAACAGTCTGGATGAGTACACAGAGGCTGTGACATCATACATCAGCTTCTGTGAGGACTGCTGTATTCCATCAAGCACCAGGGTGAGTTACAACAACGACAAACCCTGGTTCACACACAAACTCAGAAGGTTAAGGCTGGCCAAGGAAGAGGCCTTCAGGAGTGGGGACAAAGACAGATTTAAAGAGTCAAAGTACAAGTTTAGCAAGGCAGTGAAGGAGGCTAAACGACACTACTCTGAGAAGCTCCAACACCAGTTCTCAGCTAATGACTCTGCGACTGTCTGGAAAGGACTTAGGCAGATCACCAACTACAAGCGTAAAACCCCCACTCCTTCAATGACCGACACCTAGCCAACGACCTGAACGAGTTCTACTGTCGATTTGAAAGACAAAAGGACAGTCCTGACACCATCCCTCACGACACCTCACTACAGCTACAGCCACTGTGCATCACCTCCACCTCCCCCACCTCAACAGGGTCCTGGGCCCCCCCATCAATGCCCTCCTTAACGGTCCCCTCCACCTCCACCCCCCCTCCCACCTCAGTGACGACTCTCTCCATCCATGAGAGGGACGTCAACAGACTCTTTAGAAGACAGAATCCAAGGAAAGCTGCTGGACCGGATGCTGTCTCCCCATCAAGCTTGAAGCACTGTGCTGATCAGCTGTCTCCAGTGTTCACAGACATTTTCAACACCTCACTGGAGACATGTCACGTGCCAGCCTGCTTCAAGTCCTCAACAATCATCCCTGTTCCCAAGAAGCCAAGGACCACAGGACTTAGTGACTTCAGACCCGTTGCCCTGACCTCTGTGGTTATGAAGTCCTTTGAACGCCTTGTGCTTTCACACCTCAAAGCCATCACCGACCCCCTCCTGGACTCAAGTGGGAGCTGAACATCAGCTCCCTCGTCAAGAAAGCACAACAGAGGATGTACTTCCTGCGGCAGCTGAAGAAATTCAATCTGCCAAAGACAATGATGGTGCACTTCTACACAGCCATCATTGAGTCCGTCCTCACATCCTCCATCACCATCTGGTACGCTGCTAGCACGGCCAAGGACAAGGGCAGACTGCAGCGTGTCATTTGGTCAGCAGAGAAGGTGATTGGCTGCAATCTGCCGCCGCTCCAGGACCTTTATGCCACCAGGACTCTGAAGCGTGCTGGAAAGATTGTGGCCGATCCCTCCCACCCCGGACACAAACTCTTTGAGCCACTCCCCTCTGGCAGGAGGCTGAGGTCCATCAGGACCAAAACCACACGCCACATGAACAGTTTTTTCCCCTCCGCCACTAGTCTTATCAACTAGGCCCGGAAACCACCCTGACTCTCTCCACACCCCACCTCGGGCTCCTCATGCCACTGTACCTACTCTGCTGTAGCATTCCTTTCTTCTACTATTTAACTTATTTTACTATTTATTTACTTAATTTTAACGTTATTAATACATTATGTGTGTATATGTTTATATTTATATTGTTTATATTCTTTTTTATCCTTCTTATATTTGAATGTGTGACATGCACCAACAGCACCATGACAAATTCCTTGTATGTGCAACGTACTTGGCAATAAAGCCCTTTCTGATTCTGATTCTGATTCTGAACACACAGGGTGAAAAGAGGAGCTGCAGCAATGTGCAGTACAACAAATATATGGTGTTTTCTGAAAATTAAACCACATAAACCTATTCTGGTACAACCTCTAAATACAATTATGAACCTGAAAATGAACAAAATGTGAGCACTTTAAGTTTGTATTTGTTGGCTTTTAAAATGTACTTGATATTGTAATTTAGTGTCGCGAGATGATTAACAATGAATCACATACCTACTTGTTTGAAAGTATTTATTTTGATACTGTATGTGTATTGTTAGTCTTTTGAACCAAACCTATGGGGGTGGTGGATGTAGGTAACAGTTGTGATAAATATATTTGGTACCCTGCTTAATATACTGTATTTGGTACCCCTAAAATCGCACGTGGCCCCAGCTTGCCCACTCCCCATTTGAAATGGTCTAGAACTGCCGCTGATCTTCAATAGCAAATAGAATTTGGCCCAGTTATCATGTTGCCTCAATCAAACTTTAAACCAGTATAGACACGAAGTTCTTGTTGAGAACAAATGGACATGAACATTACTACAATTCCATGACTTCTAGGCAAACTGATGAAGATCATGTGCAGTGGTGGAAGAAGTATTCAGAACCTTTACTTAAGTAAACATACTAATACTACACTGGAAAAAAATACTCTGTGAAAGTGTTACTTAAGTTAAAATAGGCAATTATTATCTGGAAATTAACTTAAAGTATTAAAAGTAAAAGTACTCAATGCAGAAAAATGCTCACATTTTAGAAACTGGAAACAATCAAAACAGTTCTGGCAATCAACTAAGTGTTTAATGGGCTAATCATTTGAGCAAAACTTGCAGGCCTGTCTAATGTTGGGTAGTTTAGTTTAAAATTAAACATTGCATTTTATAAACTACATGTGTTTTGTCTTAATTTGTAAAGTCACTAATAACTAAAGCTGTCAGATTAATGTAGTGGAGTAAAAAGTGCAATGTGTCTCTCTGAAATGTAGTGAAGTAGAAGTAGAAAGTGACATGAAAAGATAAGACTCACGTAAATTACAAGTACCTCAAATGTGTACAGTACACATCACGTGATATGATCGAAAGCTGCACTACAGCTATATGGGCCTTGAGGTGAGATTGTGTTGTCAACTATTAGGAGAAATGTGTTTGTAGCTCTGTCTGACACTGGGGATGTTAGGGACGGTCATAGAAAAGATGAAGGATAATTGGAGTAGTAGTAAAAGATGATATGCTGGTAAACTCCAGCCTCAATTTGACCTACTTGACTTGAGCAGCGGCCACAGTGAAAGTGTCAGGTTGGGTTCAAACCGGTTTCATGGTGAGATGTGTCCAATTGTCACTGAATTATCTGCTAAAGCGGGCTTTAACCAGCTGTCTTTTGTGTCAAAAACACTTTTTTTCCACTTTTTACTAGAGATTTACAGAAACTAAGTGAACAAACACAGTCAGAAATAAACCAACCTGGTCTCACAGAATTCCGTGAAATGATCACAAACTGTTAACACCGCATTACGGTATGTGTGAAAATTCTTTGTGGCCACAACGGAAAACAATGCCAATGTAAAGTCAATGAGAAGATGACGTAGCATTAGGTTCGACTTTGGTAGGTTGGTTGGGGTGGTGGATGGGTCAAACACAGGGCTTTCACCCAGGAGACCGGGGATCGTGTACCCAACCGTAACTGTCCTGTTCTTCTCTTCCTAAACCCAACCGTCCCGTTGTTGTCCTGCGTGTCATGGAAACGTAAGCCCACCCACGACCTTTTCCTTAACTTAAGGGCCCATGTTCATTTCACGGAATTCTTCCATGGACCCATCATGGATTTTTTTGCCATTCTGTGAAACTGCCACAGATTTTGAGTTAAGGGGCCGTGTTCATTTCACGGAATTCTGTGAGACCAGGTTGAAATAAACACACATACATGCAGAGATGCTGGAGGGCCCTCCAGCTTCTCTGTGTTGAGGAAGTTTTGACTGACGGAATACTATCAGATAATTCAACCTTTATCCTTACACACACACACACTGGCTGACAGCAGAGTGATCATAAAGCCTTCTTAAATTCGAAAGTCCGCCATATCCACCCACTATGCTGCCAGCTATGTGTACTATGTGTGCATGCTGTAGATGATTTTCCTATGTGGATTTTAGTGCACATATGCACATTATCCTGGTGCAAACACGCATGCTCCCGTCTCCGGTGATTTCTTACAGACTCTCGCTTTCTAATCTGTATGTGTAAATGATTTCAACACTCTGTAACAAGTTTAACAACTGTCTCTTTGTGTACCTGTATCTCTGTGTGTGTGTGTGTGTGTGTGTGTGTGTGTTCATTCTCTATTCTCCCTCAGAGTCCTGTCAGTCAGACTCAAAAAAAGTGATGCTTATTTGTCAGCTGTCAGACACACACACACACACACACACACACATATATATATATATATATATATATATATATATATATATATATATATATATATATATATATATATATATATATAGGTGTCTCAGAGAGGCATACACTTACATACATTACAAAGACACACATGCATTCAAATACACTAACTGATGCACACGCAAACTCACACACCCAAGCAGTTTTACAGCATACGCCTCCATGTACCTCTTCCGTGATGGCTTGTCGAGCATGCTAATGGAAGAAACCCCACAGAAAGACAGATATTCTTTTCTATTCAGTTTGTCAGCTACGTTTAATCCAAAGCCGCCGTCTTTGAGGGTGCAGACACTTTTAGCATTTAGGGGTCTGCTGGGAATTTGATCCATGCCTGTGATTTTGCAAGTGGGTTCTTCAACAAATTGAGTTTTATAAGATGACTAGGCTGAAGATATTCTGTTTATGATTGTCTCAGTTTCGAAGTCAATCTTTATTCATATCAAATGTGAAAAGTACGCTTGCCCCCCGTGTATTAGGAGAGATTGGATTATTTCTGAAGATCGGCTCACCTAAAGTATAACAGCTTTACACTTTTATTTGTGCGTTTTGTATTTTTAACACTTTCTTTCTCTCATCTCATCTTTCTACTGCCATCATCTCTGTTATGACCCAGCTCTAAGGCTACAACAAATGTTAGACACACCATGATAGTACCGAAAAATACTTTGAGACTGGTGCGTCGAAGGTGGACAAGCAGGTCAAAAGTTGCAAAGAAACTCCCGCACACTGCCTAAAAATATCTAAAGTTTAATAGTAGGCAGTGTTTTGGTTCTAGACCATCTTCAGGCAAATGGTGTTGCATCCTGAGAAGCCATCTTTTGTAGTAGGTGAATGTTTTTGTGCACCAATCAACCACATTGGTGCACAAAAATAGTCACCTCCTACAAAAGATGGCTTCTCAGATGGTCTAGTACCGAAATGTTGCCTACTAATAAACTTTATATATTTTTTGCAAGTTAGACAGTATGCAGGAGTTTCTCTGCAGACACACCATGATAAAGTTGTTTATTCTTATGAAAGTTGCTCAGTGGTGCATGAAGCCAAAAAGCTTCCGCATAAAAAATTTGATGATCGGTGCTGCTTTCGCACTATGGGACCCATAGAGCAGGCACACTAGAGACCTCCGCCGGCTGCTTCCGGTTCAGCGCTCCGCTAATTTGAATAGGGATTAAATAATTTAATCGTGCAGCTCTTTTTATATGTTATCGGACAGAATGGATCAAATTCTAATCGTGACACAAGTTATTTCGCAAGGGTTGTGCCGTTCGAAAAAATGCATCCACTGATTTACAGAAGTCTCTTTTGCCATGTAATTCTATGGGGAAAAGTCTTTTTGGACCCGTGATGGACTTGAAAGTTGTAATTCCGCTGTTTGGCCACTATGACAATTTGGCTTCAACGCAGATCGCACTTCCTGGGGGCCTGGTCGATGAGATAATTGAACTAAAGCAATATAACCAAAGTCAACACTCTGATGATTTGGCTTTGCTAATGTAGAGAGGGAGAGCTGAAACAGATCCACCTGCGGAGTCAGCAGAGAGACAGGTAAATATCACAGCAAACACAGGACACATCGGGAGTCGCAACACCTCTCCCCTTTACCCTTGTGTTGTCTTCCCGTCACCCATGCAACTTTTAGTTTTTCTGGGTCAAAATTTTAAATTCAAACTTTTCAACATTTTTTTGTTCTTTTTTCGACACACTCACTTTTTCTGACGTTGTTGTCACTTTTTTTTCCAAGTTTTTGGTCACTTTTTCCGACGTTGTTGTCACTTTTTGGTTTTTGGTCATTTTTTTCCGATGTTTTTCTCAATTTTTTTCCTGCGTACATTTTTCATTGTCACTTTTTTCAACTCTCTTTTTTTTTTTTTTTTCAAATGCTATAGAATTGAATAAAACACCCAAATTCAATGAAAGTAGTGAACTGATCATTTATTTTACTTGTGAAGAGTAATAGTTGTATGGAACCATCCACGTTATTTTCTTTGACAATTTGGTGGAAAGAAACCCAAATTTCTGATATAGAAACTTTTTGAAAATGGGTCAAATTTGACCCAAGGACAACAGGAGGGTTAAGACTGGGTCCCAACAGGATCCCTGGATCCAATAACGCAACAGTTAACTATACCCAACACAAGTAAATCACTGCGTCTGGTGCTGTGTGTGTGTGTGTGTGTGTGTGTGTGTGTGTGTGTGTGTGTGTGTGTGTGTGTGTTACTTTGTTTACTGTATGTGTATACGATCACGTACACGTATTTCTGTCATTGTGTGTTATGGGAAACAGAGTCTAATGTGTTTATAATTGACTATAGCTCCAGCAGACTGGCTCAGGGGGCAACAGATGCCTCAGTTGCTGCGGCCACAGGCTGCGTGAGTTTGTGTGTGTGCGCATGTGTGTGTGTGTGTGTGTGTGTGTGTGTGTGTGTGTGTGTGTGTGTGTGTGTGAGAGTGTGTGAGAATATATAGTGTATGTGTGTCTATGTCTGAGCATTTCTGTGTGTCTGATAACCGTGTCTTTGTACATTGGTGTGTAATAAAATTCACATGTGTGCTTGTGTTTGTGTGTGTGGTTTCTCACTTGTGTGTAGACCCTGATTTGCTGTTCTAACTTCCTTATTTTGTTGACATTAATCTGTGTTTCTTATGTGTTTCCTTGGAGCAGATTGCACACTGAATGTCTACATAAGAATAGAAGTGTGTTGCAGTCTTTCTGGGATCCAGAGCTGGGTTAATGTTCAGGATGCACAAGCCAATGTTGCATATCGGAAAGGCAGCAGAAGTATCTGTTTGAACAAAAGTACTTGTATTATCCATTAGCTATCTAAAAATATATTGTGGCATAATAAAGATATTGCTTGGGACCAAGACCAAGCCATGACAGTCTCTGTCTCTTATCTAGGGTCGTGCAGATGGACAGAGAGAAGCAAGATTTTAACATATTTTATTATATATTTCAGTGCATGTTTTTGGCCATGTGTAATGCTTTCCAGGCTTATTTTATGAGGGAGCAACAAGAACTGTAATAGTGAGGTCAGTGCATACAAATTGATCTACGATAAAGATGTGGGCGTTTTAAATATTGCAGGAGAGGAATGGAACAGCCATAGTGAGTTGGTTAATGAAGAGCTGGATGCTAGGGTGTTTTTGCATGCAATCTTACATATTAAAATAACATGGATTTTGGAGATAGACATTCATAACTGACATTTGTTTACTGGTGTAGTTAATTTAAGTAAGTTAATAGTTCTGGTCCTTTTTATGTTTACACTGACTTTTAAAAAATGAACCAAGAGAGAGAGAGAGAGAGAGAGAGAGAGAGAGAGTGAACATAAACTCAAATGGACTGTCAGGTGACTCATTCACTGGACAGTTTTGGTAACTGTCAGCCTGCATCATTAGTGCTACGTCTAATTCCAGTGACTTGCAGTAAGTCATACTGCTTTTTATGAGGGTATGAGGGTGGAAGCTCCCCCCGAGCCTCTCAGTGCTGGCCTGGTGTATCTGGTACCTTCTTCCCAACCTTAACAGGGAGAAAAGGCCGTTATCCTGGTGGTTGGGATCCTTAATGATTCTCCTAGCCTTTTTCTTGCAGTAGTATTAGTATTTGAGGGTTTAACTGGAATTTGAAGTCTCCGGCAAAAATTAGCACAGCATCATGACTACTGGTTTGTGAGCAGTTCAAGTCTTTGCAAATAACTGACATGGCAGCCTCTGTACTCGCCTAGACCGCATTTGATTGACAATAACTTCAGTTCAGGTGAGCAGGAATGGGATAGCATTTTAACATTCCCACTGTCACACAAATCCATAATCACCATAAAGCACACACCTCCTTTTTATTCTTGCCAGAGTCCGCTCTTCTGTCAGATCGGTAAATGGCAAAAGAGTCACCTGGTTGATTGGCGCTGTCTGGTATTGCAGGATTTAGCCATGTTTTAGTAATAAAAAGGACAAGTTCCTGATATCCCACTGAAAAGCGATGCGGGCACAGAGGTAGTCCAGTTTTTCATCCGCCCGTACATTGGCTACATTGGCCACCGATGTTGACATGGATGCAGAGGTGGACAAAGAGATGGTCTTGCTTGTCTGTGTAGTCTGGTCCGTAGCTGGTGTTTATCTCATCTCCTTTTCCTTGATGTTTACACCGATGTTTGCATTTGAAAACCTTGACCGGCCCGGTAGCAGAGTCGGCAGGAGAAGAGTGAAGTGACCATTTCCCTATTCTGATGAGTGACTCGTAGTCATATGTCATCATTGCTCACATCACATGACCAGAATGTCAGGTTTTTATAAATGTTTAATGACTTGCTTGGTTTCTGGTTGATCAGCTTGACTAACATGATACAGTAAATGAATATGACAACCAAAGACCAACACTAATACCTGTCTTTGACAGTTTGACAGCAGAGTGTAGTTTTGTGCATCAAAAGTGCAACCAAAAACAAAAATGAAAAAATCTAGTGGTGAGGCACAAGACTATTGTATGTGTTAAAAAACTGCTTTGAATGGGTTTTAAATTAGATTTTTCACAAAGCATATCTTTCTGATATAGTTTGATCTGTTTTAAATCATTTTTATGATTGAAAATCTATTCTTTCTGTGGTTCTTGCAGTTGCTATGTGTGTGAGGCCAAGCACAATATGATAATGAAACATACTGTAAATATGTATAGATATGTGCATGTGTCAGACATCTTCGTGTTGTCATATGTTGTCTTAGAACAGTGTCATTTAGTAGAGGCCATTAAAAAATACACTTGTTTCTCACGACTCTTGTTACAATATATAAATCAAAAGGCATCATTAACAACCTTCATTTTTTTTGGAAAAAAAAACAAAAAAAATAACTGATCATAAATACCAAGGAACTATCAAATAAATAATTTGTGTTACAGTGAGTAGTGAGATTTATTTATTTTCCAACTCTGGAGTGCAGTGTCCGTTTTTATGCTGATGATACAATATTGTATGTCATTTGCCCTACCTAAAAATCATGCTTTCTCCAGGCTACAATGTTATGATGACATTTAGACATTTTCTTTAAATTGGGAGGCTGGGGGGATGAAACCTATTATTAAATTGGAATGAACAGATGTCCAAAATCTTGAAATAACTATGTATGGTGGTGTTAAAGTGGGACTTTGAACACCGTCTATGTGTGTGATGCACCTGTGATTCATGCTTGTACTTTTAATCCAATAAAGCATCTGGTTAATTTTCACTCTTGTATCTGTTACTTTTCAAATAAACCATAATAGCCTGAAGGCAATGGGGATGGGGGGGTGAAGGGGGGGATTATTATAGCAGGGCTGATGGGGAGAGTGATCCAGTGTTTTAATTACTACTGTAATATCTGATCAGTCAGTATGGTCCTGCATGCATTAAGCTACAGAGTCATTATTAAACACTTTTGCAACTTTCTTTGCTACTGTCTAGCCATATCTTTCCCTCTATCCCTTGGTTTTTGCACTACATTAGTTTTTCTTTTCTTCTCTTTCATCTCATTCCCTTCCCATTTTCTTTACTCTAATTCACATACCCCCCTCCCCCCCCCCCCCCCTACCCCACCCCACCCCTCTCTCTGGCATTCTCTCCTTGTGAACAAGCTATATTTTAATAGAAATATATTGTTTATGAACTGGAGACCATAATCAGATTTCATCCCCTTTTTCTGACCTCATTAGTATTGACCTGTCCTTCGGTGATGATGTCACAGATGGCTGTGACGGCAATGATCTGTGGTTAAAATTGGTTTGTCTCAACAGTTTGTGTCTATGTGTCCTTTCTCTTTCTCTCGTTGTGCACACAAACAAACAAATTAAGAGACTTTCTTTAATTCAAGTGTTTTTTTTATCTCTTTCTGTGCTGAAACATGTTACTTGTATTACTGTATTTACTCAAGTTTTACCAGCATAGTTGTCTAAACACAAGGTCCTAATGGTGTGTTCAGACAGAAAGAAATACAAATTTCTGCCTTTCATTAGTCATGCAAATTTGACCACTAGACTGTTTCTGCAGTTGGTGCTGATTCCCCCCCAAACAGCTGAAGTACCAACGTCTTTCTGCAACCCATTCACCCATTCATGTGTGTGTGTGTGTACATGTATGTGTGTGTGTGTGTGTGCAACACATTCTTACACCCATCGCGTCAAAAAGTGACGCTTGGTCAGGTGCCTTTGGCGTTTGTTATTGACAAAATTATCTCAATTGGATAGACCTACAACCAGTCAGAGCAACGGAGTATGTGACGTATGTAAACTTTTGCCGAATCCCGTAGGAAGGACGGCAAAAAAAAATGTCCGATAGACAAATGTCGCGGTTCTCTGTTCCTCTTTTAAAATTAATGCGCTGTCGATATCTTCTATAGCATGGCGGAATCTACACATCTCAATTCTCCAGTGGCAGCCATAACATCTTTGTTGTAAACGAATTTAACCCAAGCGCTCTTTGGTGACGTGGTTGATTACGTTACTGTTGATCATCTGTCCATCATCGTATAAATAAAGCCCACCCTGACAATTTGATTGGTCCAAACAGCTCTGGTTCGAGCATAGTTGCTCCACAACGGATCAAGTCCAGACCGAATTTTCCGACCTCAAATGTTGTGGGTGGGGCTAAGTTTGGCTGGCATCCAGGCTAAGATTATTGCGTAGGTAGCCGACACTGAGAGCCACTGCCCAAGCGTCAGTATTTTATGAGTTGGGAGTGAGAGCGGGATGGTGTGTGTCACGTTTCTGAGTGTGTATCAGTGTGTCCATTCTTAGCTGTTGTTTTCTAAGGCATAACAGGTTTAATGCCATGAAGCTTTACCTTGTGCTTTGTATCTGTGCAGATTGAAATGTTTCTGTGTGTGTGTGTGTGTGTGTGTGTGTGCGTGTGTGTGTGTGTGTGTATGTGTGTGTGTGTGTGTGTGTGTGTGTGTGTGTGTGTGTGTGTGTGTGTGTGTGTGTGTGAGTCAGAATGTCTCATTGTGATTCATGTGTAGCTCTTGGTGAGGTGTGGTTCCACAAATGCAACACTCAAAACAACTGAGGATCTACCTGCGGACAAAACCTCACAATGAAATGATAGAGAGGTAGAATCACTGTATGCAGCTGTAGCAGCCTCCTATAGCTTTACATCTGCCATCCACTGACACTTTATGACATCATTGAAGAAGATCCTTTTACTAGAAAGTGCTGATAGTTGAAATTGCTAAAGTTCCCTCCACAAAGTCTTCAATAAACTTCTGCTTCTTGAAATTACTTTTTACTTGGGGCACAATTATTTCATCATACTTTTCTGGCAAGATTCTGTCAGACATCAATCATCAATAAGGCAGATAAAGACACTGGTACTGTACTTAATAGGTCGAGATAGTTTGAAGCTTTATATAAGTAATTTTGACATTTGATGTTTTTGAACAATCTTGTGTCTATTCATTCTGTTTAAACCTGGGATTTCTGCACAGTTACAGATAAATATAAAGCTACACTAATATTATTAGTAGTATTTGTAGGATCAAATTCCAGTGGTGGCTGTGTAAAGGCCTTTACAAACTAGGGACTTTTTTTTTTTTTTTTTATTAATTGGCACATCAAAATATTTATTTTATATATTTTTTCAAAGGGTTGTTTTTGTCATTAGTAGCCAAGGTCAATTTTTCAGAGTTTTCGCACCACGAATAAAGACATCAACCAATCAAGTTGTGTTGTTTACTTATTTTAAGGATCATAATACAACAAAAGGCTGGTGAGACGGTCAACCTTTCAAGGACTCCATGCTGAAAAAGGAAACTTTATTTTATTTTATTTTGGTTAGACCCAGCGAACAACCAGCCTGCTGTGACCCCTGGCGCTGGGGTTTTGCGCTGGCTGAATTTGAGTTGTCTGTACTGAAGGTCCGTCTCTGGAGCTGTGGTCCGCTCTCATCCTGGCGAAGTCTCCTAGCGGCAGGGAGTAAAGCAGATGGTCCGTGAGCTACCTAGCTAGCTCGGTTTTGTCTCATTTGTGGTCTGATAAACAGAGAGAGTGGGGCATAAGGGCTGAACAGATCAATGGACAATGAAGTAAGATTTTACCCATTTTAAATAGTAAATCAATAGAAAATCAATACGTGCCAGTCAATGTTGATATCATGGTGGGCCACCACAAATATATCTGAAGGATCCTATATTTAAAATGAGGATTTTGAATTTTTTTAGGGTGATAATATGGGGTTTTAATATATGACAACAGACATTCGAAGATTTTTCAAAAATCTTAATAGAAGCTTCAAATGTAAAAAAAAATATATACATTAGATACAGACCTAAATACTATTTTAAGTTTAAATAAACCGGGTCATTGTATTGACTCGAATTTTCACCAAGGATAAAGGATAAGGATTTTTATAGAAACATTGTATCTATTACTGGAAATAGAGTACTGTATCCAGTCACACTGTGTATTACATAATGTGTCCCATCACATCTATCTCCATTTTTATACACAAACATATGAATGAGCAAGTGGATGTATACTTATGTGTGACTTTGTGTGTGTTTGCTTGCAAAGTCTAACTTCTATTGTAGCAGTGATGAATGTATGCAATATGTGTGCATGCCAGAGGGCTTCCATCAGCAGTGTATGAAAGCAAGCTTCAACCTGATTCATTAGAGAAAGAGAGAATATGAGAAAGAGGAGGGAAGAAACTGTTTGATGAAAGATGTCGATGAAGACAGGTACAGAGCAAAAGATGAAAAAAATACTCTGATGAAATTAAGAGAACAGTAAAAAAATAAATATAGAAATTGAACTACACTGTGGAGTCATTTAAGAAGAGCAGGGGAAGAAAAGAGTGTGGAAGATGCCTGGCAGCAAATAAGAGAGGAATAACTTCTAAAAAAAAAAAGAGCGAGTTTGAGGAAAACACAAAGAGAAATAGGTGTGGAGAGATGCAGTGTTGGACACGGTTAAAGTGGAGAGAGGAAATTAAGAAATCCCTCAAAGGAAAATGAAAGGCAGAAAGCCTAAATTGTATCATAAATGTAACAGAAGTGATTAAATAAATTACTATTATGTGGAACAATAACCTGATAATCTCATATTTATGTGTTGATTGCAATAGCTGCAGGTGTAATGCTGTGTTCACACTGGCCGGGAGCATTTGCTTTGTGTCGCTTCGTGTTTTCTCGCGATTTTCTCACGGTACCTTCTTTCCATCATCAACCATGGCCATAACCACTATTGCTGCTTTGTACCTGTTGTGGAAGTTCGAGATACGTTGGAAAACGGCTTCATATCTGGATTCATAACATAATCCGGAGGAACACACAGCTCAGTGAATTTCACTGCCTTCTCCATGAAGTAACTTTATGCAGGAATGAGAATTGATTGCCTGCATGCTTGCACAGACATGAGTAAATGTGGACCTCTGGGCACCGGCGCCGCTCATCTGCATGTATGGCACAGTCTCGCATTGCCAGACCTTCCTCCACAGCGCTGCTGAGAAGGGTCGGAGGTACGGTTCCTCTGCAAAATATCCTCAGGAAGGAAATGGTTTTGGTGGAAGAATCGATGTGTTTGTTCAAAAGTTGTTTTAGTCGTGTAACAGAAAACTCAGATTGGACAGATAGTCTAGCTAGCTGTCTGGATTTACCCTGCAGAGATCTGAGGAGCAGTTAACCATAGTCCTCACAAATCGAAGGTGATGGACATCCGGCCGAAATGAAAGACATCTGGCGGAATTTCTGGCGGAAATCCCAGAAGTGAAACATTGTCGATATAGACTATGTATGGCAGAACACAGAGCTGGTTGAAAATTGACAGACTTTTCCTTTAGTTACCAGCTAGCTAAGTTACGCTAGCACTAGATACCCAGCTTGGTTGACAAGGTGCTACTGCATGCTGAACAAGACATTTTGACTTTTGATGAAGTCAAAACACACAGTGAGAGGGTCAAAGTGTAATCGGAAAACATGGACAACACCCAAAAACAAGTCCAGGGTTATATTAATGTACACAGTGCCATAGTTAGTATTACTAAGCCTCTATCATGATTGACAGATCAATGTGTAGCCACACCCCTAAAGCATGCCCTGCTTTATCATCTATTTTTAAATAAATGAGACCATAATTTACAAAATGAACATCATGCCGTATTGAAGAAGACTTCGAACTAGCGATTGAGACTATGAACTTGTTGGGAAAATGTTTACTGAGCTAATAAATCAAGTGAGAAGGGTCATTTTCTCGTAGACTTCTATGCAATCCGAGTTCTTTTCGGAGCCAGTGGAGTTGCCCCCTGCTGTAAATTAGATAGACTTCAGGTTTAAGGCACTTTTGAAAACTTCCACAGGGTACCTTTAAATATTATAGTTACTATTATTCCCATTGGACTTCAACAATTATGGTTTAGCTAACTACCAGGCTGGTGAACAGAGAAAATCCAGACGTGTTATTTTAGTGCATATTGTTTAAATAAAATACAATAAGATTAATACAAGTTTAGGGTAGACATTTTACATGAACTGGGCCATACAGGACTTGCAGAGGGCACCATGTTTGAGAACAGCACTGAGGCAGAAGGGAGATTGTGAGCTGCTGACATCACAGACATCACCAAGCACTACCAGTGTGTGTGCGAGTGCGCATGCATTCTTGACCTGTGTGTTGATCCGTCACTGTAGGTGATCTGACTTCTCTGTGCTAGACTGTCATTGTGATAAGATATAATATGATATGTGTGTGTGTGTGTGTGTGTGTGTGTGTGTGTTCCCCAGAGGCAGATAAGGTCTGTTTCCAGGTAGGTGGCATGGCCCGCAGTGAGTCCTATTATCAGACTGTCATGCACATTGCACATTCACATCTACCACTGGACACACACACACACGCACGCACGCACGCACGCACACACACACACACACACACACACACACACACACACACACACACACACACACAGCACACCTCTAACACAAAGGGAAAGAAATAGTAATCTGTCCCTTGATACATTAACGCATATACACACAGACAGTGAGTATACAGTACATAAAATATAGTGCAGAGAGAAGAGAAATGCAGGAAGAGGAACCAAACGAAGGAGGGAGTAAGTGAAAATATGAGAGAAGCTGTTGAAAACACAAAGACAAAAAAAGGAAATCTAAATAAGTGAACCATCATCTCCATTTCTTTATATTTCACTCACCCACATATTAGTTCTTGCTTTCTCTTCTCTCTGTAAGTTGGCTGCTGGATGTTGCAGTGTGATGGTATACTTAGCTCTGATTTGTTCGTGCGGATTAGACAGAGCAGTGTGTTAGCTGGTGCACAACACGCACACACACACACACACACACACGCATGCACGCATACACACCACACACACACACACACACACACACACACACACACACACAGAGCAATTGTTTTGACACCCTGAGGTTAAATTTTAGCAGGCTCATCCTTCTAGAGGTCATTAACCTGTTCTTGCACACACACAAACACACACACACACACACAATCTGCTCATATTAAAACCTGAAAACACACACTTGAAGGCACTTGAACATGCTAAGGGAGGTGTCAGCTGTAGCAAAAAATGAATTCTAGACATTACATCCGCCGTCACCTACCTGTGCCATTCCTGGTGTCTGTGAGAGTGAGTGACAGAAGAAACTAGGAAGGAAAAATAGAGAGATGGACGTTGCAATTTATATTTGTTTTTCACATATAACCATGTAATACAGACTGGCCATTATCTACTATTATTACACAGATATTGACTGAAAAGTTGATCATTTGAGACTGCGTAAGGATTCCTCTGTACATGTCCTTTTCAAGCTATGGTAAGATGGGTTGGAAGCACCGTATTGTATTTTTGAGCCTGAACATCTTTTCAGCAGAGCAGCTGAGAGAGAAGATGAGCAAAAATGTTGCCTCAGCCTTTTACAGTTCAGCCAATAGAAACACAGGATTGGAAAATTATTTGCAGAAACTCCTGTAATGCGTGCAGTCGGATTCATTTTGCTTGTAGGTTGAGTTTACAATTGCCAACACAAAACTTGTGGCTACTGAAGCTCTGGAAAGGCCAGCATGATCCTTACTCCAAACGGCATCAATATATTTCAATAAAGAATTCTTTTGTTTTTGGAGCGCTTGCTCCTTTGCTATTTTTCTTTTTTGTACTTTTTTGTACAGTCTCAGTCGAATGGTTATACAGCGTAGCATACTGTACAGTTAGTGTTCTGACTTCTGACCTGATAGGGGGTGGGTTATGGTGATGGGAGATGCTGATTGGTGATTTTGATTGACAGACACACATTCTTTTATTTTTTAAGATTATTTCTTTGGGCATTTTAGGCCTTTAATTCCACAGGACAGATTAAGACATGAAAGGGGAGAGAGAAGGGGAATGACATGCAGCAAAGGGCCACAGGTCGGAGTCCAACCCGCGGCCGCTGTGTCGAGGAGTAAACCTCTATATACTGTATGTGCGCCTGCTCTACCAACTGAGCTAACCCGGCCATGACAGACACACATTCCTAACCAATGGACTACAGTAGACCTTTATCACGGCAGACATTTTGACTTGTCATAGTAGGAAAAGCACAGCTGAAATTGATAACCTTAATGATGGCTCAATTCCATCAAGTGTCCCAGTAAGCTATTTCAGTGAGTCAGCATGACAATACCAGGGCCTCTCCTAAGTCGAATGCAGCCATCATTAATGGTTTTGAATACAGCTGTGCTTTTCCTACTATGACATCAATCAATTAATCAATCAATCAAACTTCATTTATATAGCACTTTACAGCGACCAGCAGGTATCCAAAGTGCTTAACATCAAAACCAAGAGTAAAAACATATATCATACAATAAAAATAAAGAACATAGAAAACAGTAAAATCAGAAATAGTTACAAAGAACAGAAGAATGAAGATGTCACACCACTGCTACGTATTAAAAGCCAGACTAAACAGATACGTTTTAAGTTTAGACTTAAAAAGAGCTACATCTGTAATAGTGCGAATATCAGGAGGTAACTTGTTCCAGAGTCTCAGGGCAGCAACTGCAAAAGCCTGATCACCCCACCGTTTATATCTAGACCTTGGCACTTCTAAAACATGCTGGTTTGAAGAACGCAATGACCGGTTGTGCTCCCGTAACGTTAAAATTTCAGACAAATACTCCGGGCCAGACCATTTAAGGCCTTGAAAGCAAACAATAAAATCTTAAAATTGATTCTAAAATACACAGGGAGCCAATGTAGGGTGTAGAGAACGGGAGTGATGTGTGCACGTCTAGATGTATTTTTTTAAAAGTGAGCAGCAGCATTTTGCACAAGTTGAAGACGTGAGATGGAGGTCTGGTTCAGACCAACATAGAGAGCATTACAATAATCCAACCTTGAACTAATAAAGGCATGAATCGCCTTTTCTAGGTCGTGCTTGCTCATGAAAGGCTTAATTTTAGCCAGGAGATGAAACTGGAAGAAGCTCATTCTAACAACATTATTGTACAGTCTCAGTCGAATGGTTATACAGCGTAGCCTACTGTACAGTTAGTGTTCTGACTTCTGACCTGATATGGGGTGGGTTATGGTGATGGGAGATGCTGATTGGTGATTTTGATTGACAGACACACATTCTTTTATTTTTTAAGATTATTTCTTTGGGCATCAGGGGGTAACTTTTTCCAGGGTCTCGGGGCAGCAACTGCAAAAGCCTGATCACCCCACCGTTTATATCTAGACCTCTAGCCAGGAGACGAAACTGGAAAAAGCTCATTCTAACAACATTATTGATCTGCTTGTCAAATTTGATGCTGCAATCAAAAGTAAACCCTGTTTTTGACAGCTGACACAGTGTAAGATGCCAGAGCTCCCAAACTCAAAGCTGGACCATTTTGCGTGCCTGAAGTACTGAAAATAGTACACTCCGTTTTATCTTCATTCAAATTAAGAAAGTTTTCTGAAAGCCACAACTTAATATCAGTGATACAACTAAGCAGGGAGTTTAGTGTGACACTGTCATTTGCTTTCATAGGCAAATAGATTTGCAAATCATCTGCGTAACAATTAAATGACAGTTTATGCTTTCCTATAATAGCCCCTAAAGGCAGCATATATAAAAAAAACAGAATGGGGCCAAGAATTGAGCCCTGGGGAACCCCACAAGAGAGAGGAGCAGCTGACGAGAAGAGGTCACCAATCATGACAGAAAAGCTGCTATTAGCCAAATAGGAGCTAAACCATTCAAGTGCCGAGCCTCTGATGCCTACACAATGCTCAAGGAGAGAGAGGACTGCATGGTCCACTGTGTCAAAAGCCGCTGTGAGGTCCAAGAGCACTAAAACTGTAGGATTCCCGGCATCTACAGACAAGGCAATATCATTATGTACTCTCAACAGTGCAGACTCAGTACTGTGACGTGATCTAAAGCCAGATTGAAATTTCTGCTGTAAAAAGGCTTGTAACTGTATGAAAACAACTTTATCTAAAACCTTAGAAAGAAAAGGCAGATGAGAGACTGGTCTGAAATTTGACAACACTGTGGGGTCAAGATTAGGCTTCTTAAGTAGGGACCTGACCACAGCATGTTTAAAAGCAGCTGGGACAGAACCCCTAAGACAAGAATTAAAAAAGTAAGAAGACTCGACCGAATGGTGCTATTAAAAATCTCCTTCACTATTCTGGCGGGAACAATGTCTAGGGGACCGTTGGTGGGTTTCATGTGTTGTACAACCTCACTAAGTAACGTCAGAGAAACTAGTTTAAATTCCTCAAACACAGCTGAGTGTGCAGGAGAAGCAGGTACAAACACTTTAAAATTAGCACTGGCGTTTTTCCTGACAGATGCTACTTTGTCGATAAAATAACAGAGACATTTCTCACATGTGCTGATTGAAACATCTGTTGGAGCAGAGGTGCATGGATTTACGACAGAGTTAATAGTATTAAATAGCACTCTTGGTTCATGGCAACTGCTAGCTATGACAGAAGAGAGGTGGTGTATCTTCGCCACCTTTACAGCCTTCTGGTATGTGGCTAGACCCTTAGTAAACCCAGTGATACATGTAAATTGTCTGCAGTGTTGTCTAAGGGCCCTTGTTGTGTCATTTAGCCAGGGGTCCGCCTTAGGTTTAATAGATTTAATCCGATGAGGGGCAATAGAGTCTAGGATTTCAGTGCATGTGGAGTGGAACACAGAGAGAATGTTATCTGGGGAAGAGGGAGATACCAGACCATTCTTTACATAAAACTGTGAGCCCACAAACGCAGAAGCAAACTCTCCAGCTAAAGAGGAGGCAATGCAGCGGCGCCTAGAAGCTGAGGAGACAGGCTTACTAGCAGGTGGTGGAACACTGATCTCAAACCTGATGGGGAAGTGATCTGAGATACCAGTTTCAGAGATGATGAGATCCAAGGTGTGGCCTAGATGATGTGTCGGCCCTTCCACACATTGATTAAGGCCAAAAGAGTTCAAAAGTGTTTTAAAATCCTGAGCAAGTGGGTTTGAGGGACAACACACATGGATATTGAAATCCCCACAAACCAGGAGCTTGTCGTATTTAGGAACAACATCAGCTAAAAACTCAGAAAACTCACATATAAAATCCTTGTTGAGTTTTGGTGGGCGATAAATAACTGCACACAACACAGGATAATTCAGGTCAGCCACAAACAGCTGAAGCTCGAAGCTATTATAACTGAGTGCAGGTAATAATCTGCATCTGTACTCATCTTTGAAGAGGTTGCAGCCGATGAACTCCGCGGGAAACCCGACACATGGATGGCCCAGATTGCAGGTGGAGGATGATGCCAGGTACGCTCTGAACCTGACACGTACTCCTCCTCTCTTGCCGCGTCTCCTGCGGAGATTGTTGCGGAGCGGCAGACAGGGCTGACGCCGTAGAAAGGCAGGAATGGACGCCAGGAAGGGTGGAGGCGGCGTACCTGACTGACCGTCAGAGCCGTAGATCGGAACTTTCTCCGCAGACTTACATATAGTTAAAAGAGTCAGGCAGTCATACACCAGCAGCGGTGACACATTTCGAGTGACAAGCAATAGAAACAGGCACATCAACAATAATCCCAGCAGAGGTAAGCGGCGAGACACACACAGCGGCGCCATCTTAGTTGCTTAAATGCTTGCTCTTCATGTCAACATGTCTGCCGTGAAAAAGGTCTATAGGCGACAAAATGAGGGTTAACATTTTTTATTAGACCACATTTTGCCGCCTTGGTAAAGTGCCGGTGCCTAGTCTACCAATACGCACGCTGGTGCTGCACCACATGGCACAGAAATGTCACTGGTGCCATGGCAAACTCAAACTTGGCAAGCGTGATGTGCAGCTCAACCTTAGCCAAGAACTTGAACAAAGAATGGGTGCACAGCAACAACGAATGCCAAGTGGTGCTATGAAGTAGAGTGGTCAAGGTTGTAACTCTCAGGGAGGTGACAACCTTCCTGAAGCTACAGTGGTGCTCCTGAGCAAATCCTTCACCCACATTTGCCACCACACCACGTGATTTGCCACCACACCACGTGATTTGGCACCACACCACGTATTTGCAGCATTCCTTGTGTGGGATGCCGCTAATACCTCCTAGACTGGATTGAAGACTCACATTACCTGTTCAAAAAAGTCAAATATCTGTTTTGCCCTCTGCACCGAGAGAAAAGATCAGGTTACCCTGAGTCTTGACTGGGACGGTGAAAAAACAAGAGTTGGAGAAACAGGAAGAGAAAAGAAAGTGAAGGAAGAAGACAGAGAGACAAAGGCATTATCTCCCATATTTCTCTGCAGATGACAAGGGTAAAATAATTATTATCACACAAACAATAATCTGTCTTTCCTGTGCCGTCTCCCCTAAGTCGCATCCGTAGCTCCAGGCAGATAATATACTGGACTGACTGAGATGCATTTGAATATTTCTTTGGCAGGAAATCACATTACTGGCTATTAAAAAGTAATTATTTGTACATAAATTTCCTGCAAGTTTGAGCCTAGTCTTGGCAGATGCCTCCGTGTGTGTGTGTGTGTGTGTGTGTGTGTGTGTGTCTGTGTGTGTGTCTGTGTGTGTTTATGTGCGTGTACTTATGTATGTATGTCTGTGTGTGTGTGTGTGTGTGTGTGTGTGTGTGTGTGTGTGTGTGTGTGTGTGTGTGTGTGTGTGTGTGTGTGCGTTCGATGCTAAGGCAGTTAGCGTGTGGGGCACTGCAGTGTTGTGCTTATTAAAAACGCAGACAGCCTCTCCATCATCAACTCCACTCACACACTTGGTGTCACTGAAACTATATTTCATATGGTAGCTCATGATAATATAATTACCAATACTTAGCATAGACAGTGAAAGAGAGAGAGGGAGCACAAAGAAAGAGAGCTACAAAAAGGAAGAGAGAATAAAAAAAAGATAAATGGAGAGAAAGGATTAAAAAAAACAGTCAAAGAAATGAGAAGCACAGAAAAGGGAGAATTTGGCAAAAGTGAAATAAGAGATGGACAGTGGCAGAAAGATGGAGGGCAGGAGTAATATCAGAAATCCACAGCACGGTATAATACAATTGGGTGCTGTTCAAACGCAGGGTATATGAAAGAATCAAATTGAACCAAATGTCTTGATATTTATCTAACGTCTAACATTTTCTGCATATGGAAGAGAAATGAACACGTTATGTTTTGTTTCATCAGGTTCGCTTAGAGTTTTCTTCTGGCGCAATACAACTCTATCACCTAAAAATTACATGTTGATGCTTTTAAAGTGCCCATATTATGAAAATAAATCACTTTTTCTGGGATTTGGGGTGTTATTTTGTGTCTCGGGTGCTTCCACACGCATACAAACTTGGAGAAAAAAAAAACATCCATGCTGAGTGAGATACGGCTTCTGAATGTGTCCTGTCTTCAGTCTCCGGGTGAGCTGGTCAAAATCTGCACGGCTTTCTAAGTAACTAGCCGACACGAGGTGGCTAACCGTAGCATGCTAACACTAGCATGCTAGCTCGTTCTAAATGGCAAAACACTGCTACAACACACACTTGTTCACCATAATCTACAAAAGAACTACTTACATGTCCCTATTCTGCAGGTATTCCACGCAAAGTTGGAAGTGTGCCATCAAAGTCTCCCGGCTAATCCTGCCTTGTACTACTTAAGTTGTAGAAACAAACAGCTAGCTAGATGGCGTGATCCTTACCTAGCTACTGAGCATGTGCGACTGCCAACAAAGATGTTACAGCAGTGAGAGGTCTCACTCTGGAGCTAAAACAGAGACCTGAACACAGGGTGAAAAGAGGAGCTGCAGCAATGTGCAGTACAACTAAATATGGTGTTTTTTTTGAAAATTAAACCATGTAAACCTATTCTGGTACAACCTCAAAATACAATTATGAACCTGAAAATTAGTATAATATGGCCACTTTAATTTCTTTGACCAATTACATTTTGCAAGGATATGTTGTAGCCTGGAATATACTCACTGGAATTAATATTTCAAGTGTAGGAAGCACTACATTTATGTACCACACACAGGTTGTAGGAAGGATGAGAAACAAAGCGCAGGACTTCAGGAGTTTACATCTTGAGTCCCACATGTGGTTATATTTCGGCAATAAAAAGCACTTTGGTAGTCTGGCTATCACCAGACCAAGCTCAATCATTTAAGATTGAACATTAGTCCGGGGAGTCTGATCTGTTTTTTCTACTGCACAAGAGGCGTGATCAACAGGCATAGTTCAAATGACTCTGTACGCGATTGGATAGTCCTTCAACCATTCAGACCAACGATCCGGGTGACGTAGCAGTGACGGCGGCATCAACGGGTTGCTGCGCTTCGGTGGCCGGCTTGTTGAACATAAACAAGAAGCTGCTTGGTCGCTTCTCTATCGTCATCGTGTTAAACCCACCAATAGCGCGCCAGGTGGATAAGCCAGTTTGTGATTGGTCCCCGCAAAATTGTAATGGAAGCAGGATAGATAAACGTACAGGTTTCCAGCCTGAGCTGAATGGCAAAATCAAATAGCCGGCAGATCGGGCTGGGTTTACCCAGTCTAGCACTTTGATTGAAGTAAGGAAAAGCTTTGAATTTTTTTTACTTTTGGTCACTTTTGACTTTAATATTAAACCAAGACCACGATCTTACCCTGACCTTAACCAAGTGCTGTTCAGGCCTAACAATAAGCTGTTGCAAATAAGTTGTATATAAACTTAATTGTTTGGGCAATAAGCCTTTTCTTCATTTCAAAACATTTTGTCACTGCCTATCTAAGTTTCGTGAGTGTAATATGGTTCACATTGTGTGTGTGTGTTGCTGTATTTTTGCATGAAAAAGCAATGACAAATAGAGCTGGCAGACAACCTACAAAGGGAGAACACTTTTATGTCCTACCCTTTGGATTTGTTTAGAGTTAATGTTAAGAATACATTTAGATATAGTAATTTTTTGTTTTCATACCAATTTAAACCAGAAAACACCTATGTAGTTTAAACGGAGCATATCAATTTAAACAGATTTCCACCTTTTAAGTCCACTCACATCCAATAGTTATGATTCCTGCAGCAAGGCAAAGCACTCTTGGAAGGTTGACAGCTCAGTAAATGGGGAGAAAATGCAAATGAGCAGCTGAGTGAAAAGTAAAAAGAAAGAAAAACAATAACGATTCAAAATCTGTGCAGTGTTTGTGCTGCACATTTAGAAATCAGATTTTCACCCTGATCTTTCTATTATGGGTTTATGTTGTCCAATTTTCACTTGTTTTTAATGATCAAATTAACTATGATTGGAACCCAGATAGTTTTTCCTCTTCTTTTTGAAAAATAAAAACTGAATTTAAAAAGCCTAAGTTTAAACTTAATTTAGGCTTCAGACTGCACTATTTGTTTAACTGCTGCTCGTTAAACTATGTGTTCTATTTATTATAGGTTTTAAATATTTACTATTTATTCTTGCTAAGGCACTTGCTATTTATTGTGTACGCTGCTGAGTCTAACTAACACATTTTATTTTTTCATTTTTTTCGTTCCTTCATGTTTTTAACATGCTTAAATGACAATAAACTATCCAAATCTGAGACTTTGTCTTCACAGGTGGGACTCGGCATGTTATGGATAATTTAAAGTTTGATAACTGAAGGCCAACTTAAAAGCTTTTTTTCCCTGAACTTGCAACCACCTCTGATGGTCAGTGAGACAATGCAAGCTTCCATTAAAAATGCTGTGAGGTAAGGGAGGGATGTTTTTCAGCAACATGTGGCTCCACTGTCCAGATGTTGGCTAGTTACTAATTGCCACCCTTTAATTTACTTCAACTATTTGTGGTCTGCCAGGACGACAGTGATGGAGAGATCCAATTGGGTCCATTGTCCAAAAACAAATCCATTAATGTCTGAAAGGTGATTGAAAATACAGTTAATGTACAAACTATTTAAATGTGTTTTGGATGTAAAGGGCAAATTTTCCATTAATAATGTGTATATGTGGGTGCCTGGATAGCTCAGTTGGTAGAGCGGGCGCCCATATATAGAGGTTTGCTCCTCGATGCAGCGGGCCAGGGTTCGACTCTGACCTGCAGTCCTTTGCTGCATGTCATTCCCCCTCTCTCTCCCCTTTCATGTCTTCTGTTGTCCTATCAAAATAAAGGCTGAAAAAAAAACACAATCTTTAAATGTGTATATGTGCCTGTAAGTAGGTAGAGTATATATATATATATATATATATATATATATATATATATATATATATATATATACATACATACATACATGTATGTGTAGGTATGCATGTATAAATAAGAGAATAATTAAATTGTTTGTATATAACTAAAGTAGAAAAGTAGAAAAATGGGATAGGCCTAGAACAGGTTTTAATCTCTTCCTACTCCTTTTTGAACATTGAAATCCTTATTTGAATAATTGACTACATTCATTGAACGATATGTATGTTAAGTATTTTGTTTTTCTTGGTTTTCTTGCATGTACTGAAATGTGCACGTTCTTTTTTTATCTTTTATTTGTTAATGTTCAAAATCATTAATAATAATCAGTACGGGTCCCAGTTGGATCATCTGAATGTGTGTGTATGTCTACAAGGTGAAACATGTATGGCAAGCTGTGTTAACACAGCAGAGGGCAGGGAGCAGACTGTGATGTCTATCTGCAGCTAAGCCAGAGTCCTGGACTAGAAGGGTTGACACCAGTCATGTCACAGTGGTGTAGCATGACTGACCCTTAGTTCAAGGTTCCATATCACATCATCGAGCCACTAAAGAGTGATAAAGACAATATTACCTGTTTAGTCGGTTGCCTTTTTAATCCTAATGATTCATATGACATTTTAAAAAGTAATTATGAAATGGAACACCTTGTCTCTAATTTGCCTCTCTTTTCCTGTTGTGCCTTTTAACAAAGCTAAATGGCAAGAGGTTAGGACCAGCTTCCCCCGGGCATTAAATACCAGGTGAAATTATGCACATTTTCTTCTAGTAAATCAATGTTACTGATCCATATGAATCATTTTCTCATGCACTTTTGTGTCTTACCTTTGGTATTCGTATTGGTACTGCCAGCTGGCCTCTGTAAACACCACTGCAAACACTCAGAGCCAGCATCAGAATCAGAAAAGGTTTTACTTATACATATACAATAAGTACACTTATGTGGAATTTTCCTTCGTGAAAGGTGCATACATAAACAAACAAACAAACATATTAAACATTAATATAAAATAAACAATAAATACAGAAAAATAAATATATACACTACTGGTCAAAAGTTTGGGGTCACTTAGAAATTGTTTAAAAAAACAATGCAACTGATCTCAGCTGGTATTCTGTCTGTAATAGAGTGGAATGGAAATTTCTAAGTGACCCCAAACTTTTGACCAGTAGTGTACATGCAAAATAACTGTGGCATAAGAAATAATGCTAAATGGGTTGAGTGCCAAATTTGCAAAGATTATATAGTATATGCAATGGGCAGATGTAAAGTCCAGGATGAAGGTTAGTGCAAGTGTAGCGGCTTGTGGTAGGGGGGGGTGGTTAAGAGTCAGTGTCAGTGGGGGGTCCAGAGCCTTGTTGGTGTAGCCTACGTAAGTGGCCTGAAGTTTATACTTGTGCGTTGGTGTGTGCGTCGAGCCGGCATGTTTGTGTGTGTGGGGAGTGGGTGATAGAGCGAGGGAGAAAGTGAGAGAGTGAAGGCGATTAGCTTTGGAGCGAGTACCAACTCTAGAGTCATAGTGAGAGAATCAAAGTGTCTCCCCTGTGCTTTCTGACCAATGTGGGAAATCTGTAGCAGGAAAAGTTAACCCTCTCCTTGATTCCATGTTGTTTATAGAGAAGGAGAACCAGGAAATGAGTTGGGGGGAAATGCAACGCTACCAAGCCACGGCCGAGAGACGTGTGTCGCCGCGACGTGTAGTTACATTTTTCGAGAGGTGCACGTCTGGCTACGGCGTAAGGTCCAGTGTAGACGCAGAGGGGTCTGCGGGGGTATGCCATTAATTTGACGCAGAAGCATAAATCAGCCTTTACTGCCGAGGGGTAAAAACCCTCGGCAGCCCCTTTTGTGGCGTGAGGTTTTGGTCCTGATGGACCACAGCCTCCTGCCAGAAGAGAGAGGTTCACACAGTTTGTGTCCAGGGTGAGATGGATTGACCACAAAATTATGCAGGGCAGAGTAATGATTGACAGTTCTTTGTCTATTGCCCTGCCATGTACCATAGACATTTTTGCAGACCCACTCACACATGTAACAACAGTCATGGCGTGTGTATGCAGTCCTACAAGTGCAGTTATACTCACCAGACAATGTAGGACAGTAGTTAATATGGACAGGTTGTGTTTTCCTGCGGTATCTGTCTTTAGATGTTAATCTGCTAGCTCTCCCTCATTAATAGCTTTCATTAATGTTTAATGGCTGGATTACTCTGGCACTCTGACTTTGGCTTGGTTTCAGCCAAGCTTTGGGTCAAACTGACACTGGATTACTGCTTGTCTGCTTGTTTGTGTGTGTGTGTGTGGTTGACTTTGGTGTCCTTAAATGTCCTTAAAACTTGTTATTCCTCTGGAATATTTTGGTACTGTGTGATTATAAGTAATTCAGAAGATGCTAATGAAGGATTTTAAATGTTGGACTCTGCTGGTTGTGTGTGTGTGTGTGTGTGTGTGTGTGTAGTGAGAATAAATGTATACAGAAGAGGTTAGCAAGGGGCAACATGGACGGAATTACAATTAGAAAGACAGACAGCAAGCAATGAAAGTGGGACAGAGACAAAATAAATGAAAGCAAGAGAAAGACAGAGAAAGAGAGAGATGAAGCTGGCACTGCATATTATCCAGGGTCCTGTTGGATATCATTCAGTTTGGAGACATAAGGCTCAGTTGGCATTGCTTTGGATAAGCTCGCAAACAGCCTCAACTGAGGGCTTAGTGTTACATGAGAGCTGAACTTTCATGGTAGCCGTCACCAGTGTTGAGTAAGTTAGTTGTAAAATGTAATTAATTTTACATTACATATTATGAAATATTACAACATGTAATTACATTACTTAACTAATTACAAAACAGCAAGAATAATAGCACACACACACACACACACACACACACACACACACACGGAAATGAGACACTATGGTTTAGCACAAAGCTGCCTACATTTTGGAGGGAATTACCAAGGGGGTAAGCCAGCATCCGGAAAGCGTACCTCCTATGGGGAGATTCATAGGCTAACGAGCCATCACCTTCCACTAGCATTCCATTGACTACCATTCATTTTGGCGTCACTTTGACAGCGAATAACTTTACATCGGAAGCATTTAAAGACTCTATTTGGCCATCGTTTATTTCTAAAGAAACATGTATAAAAGGCTCCATTACCTTGTATCTCACGTTATGGCCCCATAGCAACAGTTTTTGTAAAAATAGACTAGACTTTCTGTCGCACAGTAGAGAAATTACCGTTTAGTCAGGAGAAGCTCGCAGGCAATTGGGGGGACGTGGAGGCATACAGTCAAGGGAGAAGCCCGTAGAGAGTCCACGAAAAGCATCGGAACAAAATATTTCAGCAACGTTTTGATGGATTGGAAATACTTCGCTATGTGGCAAGTGAATTCATACTAAATTACATTTATCCACAAACAGATTTCTCTTGGCACAGCTACCAGAAGACTTAAAACTTTCAGCCAGGTTGCTCACGTCACATCTACGTCGTCAAGCTCAGTTTGAGGCTGCGCAGTACGCTCAGCCAACACCGGAAAAGTGCTTCTAATTGAATTCACTGGTTTCCATCGAAGCTATGTCCATTTATTTCACTGTCTATGGGAATTACTGACCATCAACAGCAGGTCAACCAAATGCCTGTTTAAAAAAGTAGGTCTTTGTTACAAGTGTGAGGTGGAGGACCCAAATGCAGAGAGAGATGGCAGGCAGGAGATGGTGTTAGCTTGAAGATCTTTAATAAAACAAAAACACGGCAGACCAGAGGCTAGAAAAAACCCAAGGAGCAGGATGCAGAGGGGTACAAAAAGATACACAACTGACGGCACGGGGGTACAAAAGCAGGCAAAGGCAGGCAAAACAATCTGACACACAACAATGGGAACACGGGGGTTAAATACATGAGGTAATGAACTAATGAGGGACAGGTGACACAACAGGTGAAACACATTAGGGCCGGGCAGGACAATCAACAAAGGCGGGAAAACAAAGTAAAACTAGACAAGACAAGATCGGACACAGACTATCAAAATAAAACAGGAAATAGAACATAAACCAGGGAATACACAACATGAGGTAACACGACAGAAAAATATAGAATAAATATACAAACACAGGAAACATACAGAAATAACTAAACCAGGCAACATAAATTAACAAAAATACAAGACAAAATACCAAAACCATAACAGGTCTTTTACTGATTTTTAAAATAATAACAAAGACAGCCAACACATTCTCATTCCCATCGCGTAAAATATGGACGCTCGGTCAGGTGCCTTTGGCATTGTTATTGATGCTAAAAGTCTCCTTCAGCGTCATATTCATATTCAGGTCAGGACTATTGGTGTCACCTTTGACGCAGTTCTGTCAAGGAAAAGATCGTGAGTGGGCTTATAAAAAGTAAGTTTCCGTTACACGAGGGACAAGAACGGGACAGTTGGGTTTAGGAAAAGAAGAACGGGACAAGAACGGGACAGTTGGGTTTAGGTAAAGAAGAACGGGACAGTTGGGTTTAGGAAAGGAAGAATGGGATAAGAACGGGACAGTTGGGTTTAGGTAAAGAAGAACGGGACAGTTGGGTTTAGGAAAGGAAGAATGGGACAAGAACGGGACAGTTGGGTTTAGGTAAAGAAGAACGGGACAGTTGGGTTTAGGAAAAGAAGAAAGCGACAGATGGGTTTAGGAAATGTGACAAGCAGGACACAAACCCCCATTTCCGGGGTGAAAGTCATATGTTGTTTGGCCATCCAACACCCCAACCAAACTCCCTACGCCTCCCTAGGCAGAATTTCAGGCTTTCATACTACTCTCTACCGTTGTCACTCTAAATACTACATTATCTTCAAGGGCCGCGTAGCTGCTGCTCTGCGTTCCATACACACACATGTGTGCTTTTAGCGTCGTATCTGATATTGACAGCCACTGCCCAAGCGTTTGTATTTTACGAGTTCGGAGACAGCAGATCGTATTGGACGAGGCAGAGCATTCCAAAGTTGCTGCTACTGACTCAAAGGCTCGGTCTCCACAGGTCCTAAACTCCTGGTAACAAGCAGACCCTTACACTATTTGTTCCTTAAGTCGGAGATTTACTTGCTTATAACTCCGCATTCGCAAAGGCATGATGGCTGCCTAGCGTATCATGCATCTGTTTGGAGCGTTAACTGTGTACGTACTCAGAAATAAATGGGAAATGGTTGTCTACGTGAACATGTGGTTAAACAGCAAGTAAATCTCCGGCTTTAAACTACTCGTTACTCAAAAAAGTAATCCCATTACTGCAGTGCATTAGTAATTCATGCTTTACTGCCTGACACAGAAAGTCACATATATTGCCTCATTTGGTTGGTCTTGATCAATAATATAGAGTTAATGTGTAACGCAAGTATCAGAGCAATTGGTAAAGATGATAATTATTTTAATGATTGTTGATGATTTTTGCTTGTATATGTAATAAGTAAAATAAACATATTAAATATTGTCACCAAAAAGAATCAAAGGTGGAGTGGAGAAAGATTAATGTTTAACACCAACAATGTAGTGTACAGTATTTAGAAATAACCTGGCTTTCCAATTATGGCTGGGCATCTGGCACCTGGTGCTTCCACTGTCTGACTGGGTCAGATGAGCTGATTGGACACAGGGGATGTAGAGGGTTACCGAGGCACACACACAGGGACAGAAAGACAGATGGACAGACGTATAAATGGAGTGGACAGATGTATTGAGAACTGGGCAAAGCCCCAAGGGAAATGCAGGGGCACATTGAGACTGGCTCTGTTTTCTAGACTGGCCAGCTAGGTCTATAGTTCACAGGGTGGGTGGCTGATTGGCTGTCTACATGTGGTGGAAACTTAGGTAAGGTGGCATTTAAACAAACAAAAGCCAGTCGGTTACTGTATCAGAGTGACTTTCTCTAAGTAAGTTGAGATGATATGTGAAGATCTAAATTATTCTGCAAAGGTCTCAACTCCTCAGAATTGTTTAAACCAGGGGTTGTTTAAACCAATGTTTTTTTTAAATCAAGGACCCCTTAACTGAAAGAGAGACGGAGCAGGGACCCCCCAACTAAATATATTGTATAATATAAAGTTGCATATTAAACTGGGCCTACAATAACTTGTAGGGCGGCCTAGAGTCTTTATACATTTTTGCATAGAATACTAAGCTATTAAAATAGCCTAATAATTGTTGGCATGGTTTTATAATCATGTTTTAATGTTAAACATACACATATTAGATATTAGTATCTTTGCATGCTTAAAATTGCAAGATGAGGTGCTCCAGTATAAAAGGCCCCAGGCAACAGTGTTTCTTATTCATGTTTTTCAGTGCCTGGAATGACAACATTGCTAAGAATGTCTGATGTCCGAATGAATGGTTGGCCAAGCTCAGAGCAGCAGTCTCTGGGGACAGAGTGATTTCCAGAGTGCATTGATGGGTTTGTTTTGGTGCTGGGAACACTGGTGCATTCATTAACCCTAACCAGAGCTTGGCTTAGCATGAAGGTGGGACAACATGCTCTAACACTGCTACAGTCAATGATTTTCTAATTATCACTAATTTTCCCAACTCAACTCATTCAGTATTGACTCCTTGGTTGGTGACTGGGAATCAGTCGTAGAAACTTTGTTTGTAGCTTCTGCGTGGCTCTAAATATAGCTAGGCCAGCATTGGGTCAGATTGCTGTGAGGCAATTCTCCTCTCTCTGCAGCACAGCTGTCCTGCGGGTTACTTGCTCTGTGTCTGTGGTCCACAATACAAAGGCATATGAGTGGTGGGTCTCCAAAATGATCTGGATCAATGTTCCCTCAGCCACTGGGAGTGTGGATGGCTAATCATTAGTATGTTCCTAATGTAGAAGTAACACAAAAGAAGCAACTTTTCTCAAATCTTTTCGACAATGGTCACAAGGGTCATAGGCCAGAAAGGCTGTTACATTTTCAGCTACCAGAAACACTAAGTAGCAGTGACCCCAGGAGTGATAGAAGGACCTGTGCTTCTATCTTCAGATGGCCGGTTCAGACATCTGAAGGCCTTCACTTATGCACTGAAAGCTTTTATTTGACCTCTGTGTATGACTGCACACAAAAAAAGGCTGATATGCCTGTGAGGCAAGCCAAGGTTGTCTATGTGGTGGTCTTGCATTGTGCTGTGGAGTAAGGTCTGGCTACATCGCACATACATTCTAGGATAGGGCAATTATCCTGGAAATGTACTTCTGTTACACCAGGCTATCTATGAGGGGTTTCCAGTGGATGGACAGGATTTACTGACTGGATTATTCATTACAATTTGGTTTCATCCATCTTTCAGGTCCATTTGCAAAGGATGAGACAATCCTTCATAACCTACTTCGAGGTCATGGACGCACCAGAGATGTTCACAAGTCATTTTTTGGAAGTCCAAGTCAAGTCTCAAGTCTTTGAGCTTGAGTTCAAGTCAAGTCTCAAGTCTGATCTGTCCCTAACACTGTATTGTTAAATCTTATGAATTCAAAGCATGTCCTGTAGCTACCATCCATACAGTACAGTATCAAAATCAGCTGTAGGATAACTTTATGGGGTCTACTGCAATGCAATCTGAAGAAACACAAATTAAGGACTCTGTTTCAATTTCATAACTGTATTTTTCAACATTTTGGTATCTGCACCAAAGAATACATGTTTGTCTGTGTTACTAACTGGCTGTAAAGCCCAACCTCATCATGCATTACATTTTTCAGTGTTCAAAGTTTGAGGAAAACATCTGTATTGAAAGTTAATACACCAACCATGGTGCAAACATGTGAGAACTGATACTTTCCATATTGCTATTTAACAACAAGAAAAATAAAAATTGGAATGAAAATAAATTGGAAAAAAGTGAAGACATTTCAATTAAACAATTGCCATTTAAACTGAAATAAGAAGACCATTTGATCTTAAGTAATACTAAACATTTCTATCATGTTTTTTTCTGAAATAAAATGTGGGCACTGCAGCCATGAGTGGATGTGAAGCTACATCCAGAACTTACATTGGGTCTCCAACTTAGGACATCGTATAGTCTAATCTTCTGCTACTGGTGAAATATTAACCTAAGTCTGTCACATCATATGGATACAACTATAACAATACAATTTGCCTGTCCCCAGCATTAGCACAACACTTTGCGATGGTTAGCTTGTTACCTGTGGCGATATCTGCTAAATGTAACGTCTCTTTCACATTAGTGACTGACCTATCTGGGTGCTTTTTGAGATGTCTGATGAAGTTCGATGTTTTTGATCCAGCGTCATGTATCTTGGTGCCACACTCCTTGCATGTAGCTGTTCGCTTACTGCCACTGTTTATGAAGTTATTGTAAGCAAAACTAATGACAAAAGGCACAACTGCAGGAGGACTTGGTGTCGCCATCATCGCTGCATTTTTTTATGTGTGCGCGCGCCGCATAGCGCATGCGTACATTGCACATTACGGCAAAGGCCAAGGGACACGCAGCTCGTCATGCGTTTCCCCAACGTATATGTGCCAATAAAAGAAAATAAAAATACATAAATCAATTTAGATTTAAAAAGCAATAATTGCATGAAAATAGGTTGTTGACGAGTCTCGAAGCTCGAGTCCGAGTCAAGTCTGAAGTCTTTTGGGTCGAGTCCAAGCCAAGTCTGAAGTCAGCTGTTTGTGTGACTTAAGTGCGACTCGAGTCCGAGTCTCAGACTCGAGTCCCCATCTCTGGGACGCACTGCTGACTGTTTCACCAAAACATACCTGAGAGATGCTGATGTAAGTGTTGAGGGTAACCCCCTGTCAAGACCGCAAGCATGTCAGAAGTGGTTTTTTGACTCGCACATCCAAGCAACAGATACGCTCTCATTTTAATATATGCAGCTGTCTGCACCGGCTCCGTGCAGGCTTGTGTCTCAGCTGCGTTTATTATCACTTCAGGTCTATTTTTTGACAATACATAAACGCAAGTTTGATGCCCAATTAAAGAATACTACTATATTATTACAATTTACTACATATGAGTCTTATTATTATTTTATCATTTCAATCACTTTTCAATAAAAATCAATTTTATTGTTTCTGATGGCATGCCAGACTTATCTCCACAGCGATGTGTCAGTGCTGTGTCAGCGCTTGAGAAAGGTGTGGAAGCACCCATTATCATTCTGATACAGGGGAAAAAATGCTCTTACTTGTTTGTATTTCTTTAACCCAATCACAATCATCTTAGCCCAGGATGCAGTGCCCTTGCAAAGTAGACAGCAGAGATAGCGGAAGGGGAGGGGAATGCTGACCAAAATAGCCAGCCAATGGCTGGCTTATACCCACAATTATCCAGTGAGTCAGTCTAGAGTACAACAGAAAACCATTCGGCTACATTTGATTTCAAAGTACTGTTGACAAAGTGCTTAATCTGCTACCCAATCTACGAATGTGGGGTTTATCTTCCGTACATGATCGGATTATTATGGTTTTAAATCAGGGCTCCAGATCAATTGAAAGAAAGGCTCACCTCATTCATGCCAACATGCACTTGGTGTCCATCCTGAAACTCCTGCTCATATCTGTGATGGTAAATTTGTCCGCCAAACTGCTTGCTCCAACACTAAATGCAAGCTAGCATCTTTGGCAGCATTAGCCGCCACTGGCAAAGAATACTGGCTATTGTAGTGACCCTTCACATTGAAGAATGTTGGAAGATGAGAATTGGCATCCAGCTTTACAGTTTTGTCGCCCTTGTACAACATTTTGTCATCTATGAAGTGTGTGTGCTTGTCCTATTGGCAGACCACCAGTCATTTCTTTATGTCAGGTAGCATTTGGCAGGGTACCTAGCAGCCTGTTCATCAGATTACACCAGAGTCCTTTGTCATTGTCAAACTTGGAGTGACTTCACAGATGTCTTTTTGAAAGTCTGTTCAGCAAAATGTATCTCTTATATATGCTTTGTCACTAACTTGCTGAAAATCCATTCAGCAATACATGAACAATTTGTCTACACTGCAAGGTAGTATGTTCCGATCAGCTGTGCAGTGTTTGTATCAAATTACAGAGACCTCAATGCCTTTGCAGACAGTCTCTTTTAAAACTCACTCAGCAGCGTATGTTAAGTAGGGGTGCAACAGATCACAAAACTCACGGTTCGGATTGGATCACGGTTTTGAGTCACGGATCGGATACATTTCAGGATCAGCACAAAAAAGGGGGGAATTTAAATGATTATTAAAAATGTAATAACAATAACTTTTAACAATAATAACTATCAACTGCTTTTACTGTAACATGCTCCGTTCGAGTGAACACACAACTGATTTTAACATGCACCGTTCACGTGAACAGGAAAATGTGTTGCCTGTATCTTTTCATGGCAACCCTCCATAGAGATTTATCAGCCTACTTTAGGTAACAGCGACAGTAAAAAATAATTTCACAGTATTATTATGGTTAAACTCTGCAATTAATCCACGGTTCACATGCATTCCGAAACTGTGAGCGTTGATCCGTACGGATCACGGATCACATATCAACTATGATCCGTTACACCACTAGTGTTAAGTATATGCACTGTCTCTCAGTCCTTATGCCAACGCGGTGGGGGAAAATGTGAGAATAAAATCTTACATAAACTTTTAATTATTTTAGTTTTAATACAACTTTATGGTTTGCACTTCCATTGGGCAATCTTTGCTGTGAGATCTAACTAAGGCTGCACTCAGCAGTAAGTGTAATTATTTAAATTCCTTGTCATCCCATTTATACTCCGTATTTAGCTGACATGTCTTGCTATCAGTACTGTAGGATATGTGCCAGATTACAGCGTAATCCTGAATGACTTTAACTATTCTTTAAACCCAGACTCAGCAATGCCTTTTTTACTATGTGCACTGCCATTCAGTGTGAATAAGGCCACACATAGCAATCCCCATGGTCAGCTGTGGCATTCAGTGTTCAGTCCAAGGTGGAGTGGGTTGCTGACATGTTTATATATCCGATTACACCAGGATCCTGTGTCATTTCTAAAGCTGTGGGAGTGAGTTCATCATGTTCTCCGTAATAAATGGCCTGTTGTTTACAATTCGAATGGTATATGTGACGTGCAGGTGGTATTGTTTTGTAAGCGCCATGAGCAGTTTTCCCTCTCTGACTTTCATACAGCACATGTGCATATACAGTTGTGTTCAGAATAATAGCAGTGTTTAAAAAAGTGAATACTGCTCAAAATCCTTAGAATAGCTTTTAATTCCATAATATCAATGCATTGGGAACACTGCACATTCAATTCCAAATCAAAACATGACCAAAATTGATCAAGTTTGTGTTATACCTTTACAGAAAGTGAAGAAAAAGGAACATTAGGCTGTTCAAAAAAAAAGCAGTATTTGCATTTTTCTTTACAAACTCAAACATTTACTGTATGAACTGAAACATGTCTCCAGGGTTAGCTTTACTTTGAATCACTGAACTAATATTTAGTTGCATAACCATTATTTCTGAGAACTGCTTCACATCTGTGTTGCATGGAGTCAACCAACTTCTGGCACCTGTGAACAGGTATTCCAGCCCAGGACGATTGGACTACATTCCACAATTCCTCTGCATTACTGGGTTTGGCCTCAGAAACAACATTTTTGATGTCACCCCACAAGTTTTCTCTGGGATTGAGGTCTGGGGATTGGGCTGGCCACTCCATAACATCAATCTTGTTCATCTGAACCAAGACTTTGCTCGCTTACTGGTGTGTTCTGGGTCATTGTCTTGTTGAAAGGCCCATTTCAAAGGAATTTCCTCTTCAGCATAAAGCAACATGACCCCTTCAAGTATTTTGATGTATTGAAACTGATCCATGATCCCTGGTATGTGATAAATAGGCCCGACACCACAGTATGAGAAACATCCCATAACATGATGTTTGCACCACCATGCTTTACTGTCTTCAGTGTACTGGGGCTTGAATTCAGTGCATGGGGGTCGTCGGACAAACTGTCTGCGGCCCCTAAACCCAAAAAGAACAATTTTGCTCTCATCAGTCCACAGAATGTTGCCCCATTTCTCCTTTGGCCAGTCAATGTGTCCTTTGGCAAATTTCAACCTATTCAGTACGTCTTTTTTTCAGCAATGGGACTTTGCGGGGGCTTCTAGCTGATAGCTAGATCGTAACAGTACTCACAGGTAACTTTAAGTCTTCTTTGATTTTCCTGGAGCTGATCATTGGTTGAGCCTTTGCCATTTTGGCTATTCTTTGATCCATTCGAATGGTAGTTGACCGTTTTTCCCCACGTCGTTCAGGCTTTGGATGCCATTTCAAGGCATTTGAAATCATTTGGGCTGAGCAGCCTATCATTTCTGCACTTCTTTATATGTTTTCCCCTCTCCAATCAACTTTTTAATCAAAGTCCGCTGTTCCTCAGAGCAATGTCTGGAACGACCCATTTTGCTGAGTATTTCAGTGTGAAATGCACTATAACCAGCATGCACAACATTTGCTTCCTTCCTTCCTTAAATATGGGCCATAATTGACACCTGTTTCTTCAAAGAATAAATCACCTCACTAATTGAACACAACACTGCTATTATTTTGAACATGCCCTTTTCAATTTTCAGATTAAATTACACAGAATGAGCAGCATGCATGTCTTGGCTCTGTTGGTTTTCTATGACTCTACAACACTTACTAGTAAATTATTTGCCATGTAGAAATATCACTTCTACCAAAATGATTCATGAGGTTAGTGATGTTGGACTGCTATTATTTTGAACACAACTATATATACATGGGTGCGATTTGTGAAAAAAAGCAGAGGAGGGCATATTTTGTCATCATTCACAACAAATCAAAACATGCAAGAATTGAATCCCCATCTCAATACCATGGATATAGTGCCACTCGGCCAGCCATGCCAAAACCCTTGTGACACTTTTGAACTTCAATATTCAATGGAAAATATTCTCAAAATGAAAAACCACACCGCGGTGTCAGCATAAAACACAGCGCTTTCAAGCCAGAGAGCAGAGTTCAAAAGGACATACGTGATGCCTTCAACGTGTAAGTTCCAATATAGTGTTGTCATTTCATATTTAATTTACATAATCATTTTAATTTATCCTTTTTATTAAATCCCAGTGGGGAAATTACAGTTTTTTACACTGTTTGTTAGAACACATACTACACACAGGCCTGAAATACACACATATCCTCATATTTAATCACAAATATAACATTACTGGTAAAAACTGGTGGAATGGTATTGAACCTATAATCTATTTCATTTAGGTGCAATCCTGTGGGTGAAAAACGCTTGTGGAAGCAGCTGAAAATGAAGTATAAAAACATAGTTCAAACAAGTAAGACTTAAGTGTAGTAGGATCATGGCTGTACCTCATTTTAATCACATTTTAAATATGAGAGTAAATATTCATTGGCAATTTGAATATGCTGTAGTTTATCCCCAACTAATGTTCACATACATAGATGTCCCATCCTCCTTTGTTAATTAAAAGGGCCCATTTAAATTAATATTTGACTTCTACGCAGCCAACAGAAAAAAAGGCAGAGGCCAGGAAAACTGGTGGAGGACCAGCACCACCACCTCTGACAGAGGCAGAGGAGCTGGCCCTGAGCCAAAATGAAGGAAGGCCAGTGGCTGAAGGAATCCCTGGAGGGAGCTCTTCCTCTGAGCCAGCCACATCACAGGACACAAGTGCCTTCATAAGATATAATAGGCTTATATTTATCTTCTTTTATGCCTATATATATATATATATATTTTAGAGATATATTATTCCCCCTTCATGGGTTTGTCATTTGTCCCAACAGATTCTGATGGTGTTCTCACACTTGTGGACCCTCATGCTACAGCAGAACTCCTTGAAGTTGTAAGTACACAACTAAATACTCCAGACATGATGTAAGTAGTTTAAAGTCTAACGAAACAATGCTCATCTTCACAGGAGGTAACAGATGAAGAGGACACATTGTCTGCTGCCACAGAAAAGGATCCAGAGAGGCCTACAGAAGTAGGATATCACCACTATGTTACTGATAGTCATTTCCACATTCACAATTCTTAACACTGCTGTGTGGTATCAACCCAATATCACGTGTGACATGTATGACTGGATATTCTACTTTTTAACAGAACATGGCTGGGCAACAGCAGGAGGGTCCATCAACTTCAACAGCACAGATGAACACAGTGAGATGTGCAGCAACTGCCAGAGGTTATTTCTGTGGAAATAATGTTCATTATGTATGATTTATTTTTTAATGTCATGATTTTATGTATTCCCAGTTACCTGTGAAGGACCTGTATAAAATGAATCTGATAAAACAAATGCAGAAAACTGAAATGGTATTGTTGGACCGCCAGATTCTAAAGACAGATCTGGAAATCGAAATCCTCAAAAACAAGTTAGAGGTGGGTGCATGGTCACAGGTGACTTGTGTTAGTTATTGGAACAATATAAAAAAACCTAACTGTTGCTTTTGTGTTTTTAGGAAATAAAGAAGACAAAATAAAATTTCATTTATTTGTCTTTATTTGGGTGGTGCTTGTGTTTTAGTAGAAGTGATTCCTGCATATAATGTCTCTGACCGTTCTTCCATCCTGGAAATCTGCAGGGTGGATGGGGTCCTCATCAGGGTCTTCTATATGTAGGGCATACAATTGTTACAATATTATGGAGAACAACACATGCCACAATAATGTCACAGGCCCTCTCAGGGGTTACCCTGATGTGGTGTAGGCACTGGAAATGAGCTTTCAGCAGGCCTATGGTCATCTCCACCTGGGCTCTAGTCCTGCAGTGGGCCACATTGAAGTTGTGTTGGGGGCCTGGCTCCGGGTCAGGGTAAGGGGTGAGCAGAGTGGGCTGGCATGGGTAACCCCTGTCACCCAGCAGAAGGCCTTCAAACTCTCCTGTAATGTATAGCGTATACATTTGAGTGTATTTAAGGAGGGAGACAGGTAAATAATACTGTACAAAGCTTTAGGCTACTTACCACGTTCCAGTCTGTTGCTCAGGGCAGACTCATGATATAGCCGTGAGTCATGCACAGACCCAGGCCATTTGGCCTCCACGTTGGTTATAAGATATGCAACATCACATATTATCTTGACAGTGCAGAGAATGACAGATGTTACTTGCATTATTGTGATGCAGTTTTTGACATTTTGTGACAGTGGTCAATTTACCTGAACTTTAATGCTGTGAATGGACTTCCTATTCACATAGTCAGCTTCATTTTCTGAAGGAGCAGTGATTGGAATTTGTGTGCCATCAATGCAGCCAATCACATTGGGAAATCCTAAAAGAAATTCAAATTACTTATACCATTCTGATCTTGCAGCACCATGTCATTATCTAAATTATAATTAAAGGGCAATTCCGGTGTAAAACAAACCTAGGGGTTAATAACAGATGTGTATCCACTCTGTCGCTCTCTGGGACGTTTTCATGCTAATCGAATGAGTTTGGAGCTTGAAAGACGCTAGCGCGGACCTCTGATCAGCTTACAACGCTATTATTCGGGGCACAGGGAACGTAAAAACAAATCGCTATTTATACCACTAAAAAGGCTCAAAATATCACCACACTTCAGCGGTAGAATAATGAGGGTCCCTAAATGTTAACCAAAGCATTGAGATCTTTGTAAGTAGACACTCGTGTTCATGTTTACATGCGGCCGCCGTCTTGGAAACCAGTCATGACTTACAGCTGGCGATGCAAACTAAACCAAAAGCAATTTGCTCAATATATCTGAAATAATCGCACTCTGCATAACTTGTCTAGTGTACTTACTCAGTGGATAACTGTCCACCTGGTCCCTCTGGTCTGGGTCTCCGAAAAAGTTTCAAGTCCAGCCCTGTTTAGAGGGGAAATCTTCAGACTGTACCTAACACTGCGTCTCTTGGGCATCGCGACGCAACAGGTCCCACTCAACAACACAGACACTCCTGTTGGGTGGCCATAGCTTCACAATGTCCGCAGGTATACCACCAGTTTCCTGAAGTATGAGGCTCTGTTGCGGCATAGCTCTCTCTCGCTCGTAGCCCTTTCACGGAGCTCCCGCAGCTCTTCTTTCAATAAACTGTCTGTACACTTACAAAGTTCTCAATGCTTTGGTTAACATTTAGGGACCTCATTATGCTACCGTTGAAGTGTGGTGATATTTTGAGACTTTTTAGTAGTATAAATAGCGATGTGTTTTTACTTTCCCTGTGCCCCGAATACTAGCGTTGTAAGCTAATCAGCAATCTAGCGTCTTTCAAGCTCCAAACTCATTCGATTAGCATGAAAACATGTCCCAGAGAGCGACAGAGTGGGTACACATCTGTTAATAACCCCTAGGTTCATTTTGCGCCGGAATTGTCCTTTAATAATTATTAATTGTAAGGGTTTTACATTATTCACATGCAATCCTGTGGAGCTCTTCTTTAATGGCTCTCACTGGTTTGTGTCCATGGAACACTACAAACACATTTAAAAAACGTTTCAGAGCGAGGCACTCTTTTCCGGCATACAGCGGCTTTACTAATATGCTTCGCATCACCAATGTTGTAAAGAAAACTGCCGTTTGCAAAAACATGTAATGCAACGCAAAGAATCTGCTCGGATGTAAGAGCATGTCCACGATTGTTGACGTTAGTGATATGAGGACGGATAAGGTTATGCACGTATCTGATAGACTGTGAAGAAAAAACGATACCGCTCAAATAGGTAGTTATCTGGAAATGAAAATACATCTAGTCGGTGCCTCAATATCCTCTCCCGACGAATGTTTAACTCCCTGCGAAGTAATACAGCTTCTTCATTAATGGGATCCTCGACAGAAGGACATGCCATGTTCGAGAAAAAACCTTTAGTCTATAACGTTACCTAGCTGAGTTAATGAAACAATCCTATTTTATTGATGCAGATGACAAAACTGCGCTAAAATGCTCCTTATACAGACTGAATGAATGAATGAAGAAATGAGAGAGCGCTGTGTCAGAGGGAGGAAACTGAGACAAACTCAAGGTTTAATGAAGAAAACCTGCTCCTGAACAGGTTAGGTTCACAGGCTCAGTTACCATAGTAACTGACTCTGACGCTGCCTTCACATTGGCAGTTGAAATCAGCTCCGTAATACGCAATACACCCCCAGCGGACGCCGTACTACACCGTTGAAAAGCTTTGGAAGCGACTCACAAAAATGGCAGAGAGACTAGAACAACTGAATGTCAGTGTCTGAATATATGATTCTCTATGACCTCTCTTATACAGATATAAATAGAAAGGCTGCTGCGTGGAGAAAAGTTGCCCAGGACGTTGACATGTCACGTCGGTTAAATGTGATATAGCGGTATAATGTCAACTAACTAATTAGCATTAGCAGGTTTGTTTATCAGTACCATAGCAACACTGGAATTTTCGGATAGGAACTGTCCGTAGCCTTTCGCAAGAGTTAAATTTTTTGAACGCATCCGGATGACCAACTGACACGATTTCTTTCGCACCGCACTCATTCGGACCCAGTTCGGACCCATTTGCATGCAGTCTGCAAATCTCTAGAGAGCTACTAGTCTACTAACTTATAGTGGCTATATATAACTTTCAGTTTGCGTTGATTTCATGTTGCATGTTGCCAGACTGTATCCAGAGGCTGTTTCAAATAAGAGACTGTCAATATGAACTGAGGAGAAGCTGTATTTTCACTAAACCAAATAGCAGAACAAATGTAAAACAAAGCTGGGTTTCAGTGTATGGAGTTAAACTGTGGAATGAATTAAAAATTGACATGAAAATGTGTAACACAATCGACCGATTTAAAAAATGATTTAAACATAAGGTGATTAACAAATATAACACAGAAGAGTGATTACTAAGAGTTACACAAAATGTATTGGATTTTTTGTGTTGTACTGGATTATATAGTGTATGCTTAGTTTCTGTAACTTTCATCTTCGTATGAAAGAATATAATTTCATGTAAAAAGGGTAGGTGTAATAAGCTCAGGCTTCAGCCTACACCTTTTTGATATATATATATATATATATATATATATATATATATATATATATATATATATATATATATATATATATATATATACGTGTTATGTACGGTAACTTAGCCTACGTTATCACTTTCACTGTGTCACGAGCCAAAGCAATATGAGTTTGTTTCTAGCCAGCGTAATAATACCTTTGATTTACAGTATATAGCGCATTTCATGAAACCCAAGGAAGTTTTACACAAATACAGGGAGACAAGGGTAAAGAAGACAGTAGGCCAACACAAACACAGACTAAAAAGAATAAAACCGGGTACTAAATGGAAGGTGGACGTAATCTGTAAATCATCTCATCTCAAATATAGACAATCAGCTCTATTTTCTATGGCACTATAATCATATCTCTCTTTTTATCTCAACATAGACAATCATCTCTCTTTTATTGCACTATTTGCACATTAACACTGTACATTTCATATTTCATATTTTATTTATTATATATGTAAATAGTCGGGATAATATATGTAAATAGTCGGGATAATATATGTTGTTTGTATATGTTGTTTGTATACCTGGAGTGGTAACAAAAATAATTTCCCCCTGGGATTATTAAAGTATTTCTGATTCTGATTCTGATTCTGATTTAATGTTGGCTATTGTCGCCTAAATTTATTTTATGAATGAAATAGACATATTACATACCTGAGGGCCAATTCTGAGTTAGTTTTGAATCATTTACAATCCTGTAATTGTCTCCATCTGTTGATAGCCCGACCAAGTGAGTGTTACTTAGATTCCTTCTTTCCTGTGATGGCCCTGCCCCAGTATCAGCCATAACTACAGCAGATAACTTCTAAAATAAAATAAATAATACAATTAGGCCTATATAAAGAAATCTCCTGTTACCTTTTACCTGGCTGGATTCAATAACATAGACTTTTTTTCCGGTGTTATGCCGAAATCTGGGACCCATCAGAATGTGTGCTCTGTTGTGCTGTCTACCTGCCGTAAATCATGTTGTGACTTTGCAGGAAAAATCGGACCCGGGTAGAGGCATTAATAAAAACTGTATACAAATAGTGTTCTTTTCAATGTCTTTTCCCAGAGTCCGAAATAAACAGGGGGAAGCAGCGTTCAGTTTTTATGTCCCACATATCTGGAACAAACTCCCAGAAAACTGCAGGTCCACCGCAACTCTCAGTTCTTTTAAATCAAAAACTTTCTATTTGATGTCTTTAAATAATTGTTTATTTCTTATACTGAAGTTACATTGTTGAAGATTGGAACTGTATGACAATATATGTAAGCATATAAAAATAATTAAAAAGTAAGACTGGTGGGACCGGCCCGTTCTGGGAACGGCAAGGATTGTGGGTGGATTACGTGTATCCTAAAATCTCTTCTTTTTTTTTTTTTAATTGCCCTTTTGCTGAAATGTACTATACAAATAATGCTGCCTTGCCTTGCCTTGCAGTTACAGGTCATTTATGATCATCAGATGGAACATTACACAGTTTCAGAAACATTTAAAAGTTACATATAGTCACTTTAAACAAATGGAACATGCAATATGCTGCCAGCTTTAGGGGTGCTGGTTACCAGGTTACCTCCCCCTGCTTCTAGTCTTTATGTTACAGTTTTTTTTCGATTGCTTAACCACTATTTTGAAAACAGGGACCGGTTTTTCAGAACAGTACACATAATTAGCACATCCACACACCCAATTAGCAGAACACCTCAGACCGTTTGCAAAATGAAACACTCTTACAAAAACTACATACTAATTCATAAAAACATATTTTGTTACCATAGGAAACACTCACATTTCATCCAGTTACAGACTGCTGTTGCTAACCTAAAACACTTTTAGCAATTCTACTTCTAAGTGATTAGAAAACTGTAAATGAACTACACAGAGAAAGTGCAAATATACAATTTATACAAATTACAAGATCACCAAACACTACACAAGACTAATGCTGCAGACTGAGGAAAATATAATTTATTTCTCTTCATATACCCAAATCAGTCAACATGTCAACATGGAGAATCACAACAAAACATGTCCCAGTTTTCATGCTACTACAGTAGTGTGTGTAACACTGTTAGCTCAGCAAACAACAGACACACATAAAATACTGTATCCAGTACAGGCTACAATTACAGTAGAAAATAAAATACAGTACAGAAAATACTAGACTTACCTGCTGCAATTTTATAGTGCTTAAACCTGATTGGTGTGTCTACAATTAAGCAATCATGTGTTTGTGTACCTGATGGCCGTGTTTCACAGATTGGCTCACAGGTCTGCTAATATGAGTGACATCATGACATTCTTCTGGGTCTAATGTATACAAGTGTGTTTAGTGTTTTGCAAGTCACCGCGTATATTGTTTTGCAAAAAGTGTGAGGCTGACAATGTGTTGCTCCTTGAGTGTAACGTTTTGATAATTGTGTAATACTTTTCATTTCAGTGTGTACGCAATCAGCAAAAACTGTAAGCTACTAATAGGCTAACTGCTGTCTGGTTCCAGCTCCAAGTTATTAAGCCCTGCAAGAGCAGTTTAACCACAGTTTAACAAACTGCATATACCAGTATTTAGAATTATGAATTAGTTCCAACTGTGCTTCGGTAAAACTTAAGAGTAGCCATTTAGAATTTCATCAAGAAATTGCCAATGGTGGGCAAATAGCAATTGTATTTGTCATGTAAGATCATCTTGTGTGTTTACAAATCTCTGTAATTTCTATTGTTTACCCTTTCACTTGCAAAATTAGTTCCCTGAATTTCTGTGGTGTATGTTTGGTTGGGTCTGAATTTTCTTTGCGGTTTTTTTAAATTGCTGTTTATTTTTTTAATGGGGATGCCAGCAAACACTTTGTGGATGCTAATTAAAGCCAAATAAACCAAAGACAATACATAATTGGCTTTTTTACTTCAGGAACTACTAGACTCCTCATATTTCGCTCTCGTCTCGTTAATGCTTGTCTTTGTGTGTGTGTGTGTGTGTGTGTGTGTGTGTGTGTGTGTGTGTGTGTGTGTGCGTGCGTCAACAAACAATGTTGGCATTTGGAGAAGCCAATGAGAGCTGCAGTTACAACGCTTAGCAAAACAATTAGTACACGTTCTTCGCACAGCTAGCTCTCGCAGTGAATGTGTGTATTTCCCCTCACCGGGTCTTGTGTGTCAGTTTGTTGTCCCTCCCTCTGTTCTCTATGTGTGCACTTCAAAGTGATAATTGTATGCCGTGTCTTTTACTACAAACACTTATGTTTGTGTGTAGTTTATTCCTTTATTCATCCATCACTACAGCTCACTCTCCCATTCATCTTTTTATCCCACTGTCATGTAGCGGGTGGATTAAAAGGTTATCAAAACACATCACAAGTGTCTTTGGACTGGTTATCACTTCTCTACATTCTCCTGCTTTTTAGGTGTGTGTGTGTGTGTGTGTGTGTGTGTGTGTTTGTTGCATCCCCTGCCGGATGCAAAGAGTCAGCCAAATCAAGATTACTTTCCAATTGTAAATTCATTAAATGGACATCAGATCAGAAGGTGTTAACGTTTTAATTGTCCTTCCTGTTGAAAAAAAAAGGTACTTGTATTTGCGTTATTGAGTGTCTTACCCACCTGGGTACCCTAAATGTATTCAATGTAAAGGGTCAGTTCACCATCTTGACTACACTAGTTCAAAAACTTGGCAATTAAAATGAATAAAACAAAATGACAAAACAATCGGAATGGCTCTATACCTCCAAAAAAAAGCAAAAAGGTCTATATTTCTCTTTTAATTATAAAAAGAGGCGTAGGACCTGTCTGATTAACCAAATGTAACTGTCTATGTCTATATTGATCTGAACTATTCATATCTGATTTTGTTTGGCATTCCTGTCTCTCATACTACTCCCACATACACACATAAGTCCACATATCCTCATTTTATCCATATTCTGATTTATTTTATGCCTTTGCCTTTGTTGTTTATGTAGCGAACCTTATGCTTGTTCTGTTTTTTTTTTTGTTTTTTTTTATTCAGTGCTTACTTGTGTTCAATTTGTTGTTGTTTCTTTAGGACTCTTGTAATTGTAATTGCTCAATTTGTTTTCTTCTTCTCGTCCTTAGGTGAGATTTCTTCCATAAGCCCCTAGAGGTTTTCTTAATCTCACCTACACAATTTTTTATTTTACATTATTCTATTTTATTCTGTTACTTTTGTCTTGATTTTATTGCGCATATAAACAAAACTTCAAACTATTTATATAATTTGAGTGGACTGACCCTAGTTTCCATTCTGATTCCAGACCATATTTTATCCCTGACCACCTGTTGTGGCATCACACAGTTCTAAAAATGTCTTATTGAATTTAAGACGTGTCTTCTGGAGCTATGTGAAGATGAACCAGTACTGTTTTCATTCTTGTCGAAAGGCTTGTTTTGCTTATGTAAGATACAGCTGATTCAGCCACCACATGTAGAAAAATCACATCTAAGCATCTCTCTCTATTCACACACACACACACACACACACACAAACACTCATCCATTGTAAGGAAATGCAAAAATAAAGATAGAATATGCAGGCAGCCGAGCACATGAGCGGAGTGGAGCGGTGAGAATTTCCCTCCGCTTCCGGCTGCTCTGTTCAATATTGCTCTGCCCTCAATTCAGATTTCACCCCTTCACTCAAATCGCTCACCTCTCATTCCAAAAAAAGAAAAAAAGCTGCGTTGCATTTATCAGATTTATCAGGCGCCCACCCTCCCTTCACGCCTGAAGCTCCGCCAGCAAAAAGTCCAGCCGGATGACAGGCGCTGGTGGCATGGAGATGGAGGGCGGGCGCCATTCATCTGCATGTACACAGAGACGTGCATGGGCATGCTTCAAAATTGGAGCAGGGGAAGATAAGGCAACGCTAAAACATTTAAAAAATCCACTCGGCGCTCTATCCAACCCGTTCTCACTCCGAACTTGTAAAATACAGACGTGGCTGTCAGCGTCTGAAGCGACACAAAAAGCGCCCTTCAGCGTGTTTGTAGAACGCACCAGGGAGAGTAGCTGCTACACAGGGTTTGAAGATGACGTAGCACTAAGAGGGACTATGTTAGCGAGGAGTATGAAAGCCCGAAAATCTGCATAGGGACGTGTCATGTTTTCCTGAACCCAACCACCAGTTCTTGTTTTCCTAAACCCAACCGTCCCGATCTTCCCACGTGTCATGGAAACGTAAGCCAACCCACAACCTTTTCCTTAACCTAACTGCGTCAAAAGTGACGCCAATAGTCCCGACCAAGCGTCCCTATTTTATGCGATGGGAGTGAGAATCTGTTGCCAAAATCCTCCTGCTTCCTCGCACTCTACTCCACTCATGTGATCTGCTGCCAGCTACACTCTTGTTTCTCAACTTCATATTCAAATTACTATTACTATTATTAATTGTCACTAAACTAAATCTATTCATTGTTTCTGTAAGTCATACTGTATTGTTGGTGACAGTGCCTGAAATGGGCTGGTTCTCACTGCTACTGAGTAGGCACTTCTTTATTAGTACCCTTACTTCTTATTGCATACTGCTACCTGTTAAGTAGGTACTAGTCTATATACAGGACGTTCCACTTCTGGGATTGTTCTGTTGCCACCGGAAATTCCGCCGGATGTCCCTCATTTAGGCCCAATTTTCGTTACCTTCCGCTTTTTTTTTGTTCGCATTCTAAATTCCGGTGGATTTGTGAGGACTATGGTTAACTGCTCCTCAGATCTCTGCAGGGTAAATCCAGACAGCTAGCTAGACTATCTGTCCAATCTGAGTTTTCTCTCGCACGACTAAAACTACTTTTGAACATACACGTTCCACCAAAACAAGTTCCTTCCTGAGGCTAACCATAGTCCTCATAAATCCACCGGAGTATAGAATGCCAACACAAAGAATGCATGTAAGCAATATTATATTTGTGTGCAATTTGAATTGTATCAACAGCTACATAAAAACGTATGTCGTATGTAATGTATGTAATTAATGCACACAAAAATACATTTGAAGTGGGATATATTAGCTTCTGGAAGTACCTGACTAGCTTTGTGACACACACAAAGCCACACACACACACACACACACACACACACACACACACACACACACAGAGGAGACACACAGACTGTGCAGCCTTCTAGGGTTTTTTTGTTCATAATATATGGTCGCTCTGAGGACAGGCTGGGCTTTACTCTTTCTTTATGGGAGAAATAAAGTGCTGTGTAAACCGTTAGCACTGTGTGTGTGTGTGTGTGTGTGTGTGTGTGTGTATAAACTGCTAACATAGCATCCAGAATGGCCCACACTCAAATTTATTATCCTCTCTTTTTTACTTCTCACTTTCAACTTTTTTTTAATTTCTCTCTCTCCTGTTTCTCTTTATAGTTCTTGTTTTTGTCAGTATCCTGCTGTCTACGTTCCCCTACAAGGCCCACTCATCTTTGCCTCACTTCTCTTTGTCTCTTACAGCGTCTTGTCTTTTTTTTCTGTTAGTCTTTCTGTTGACTTCTTTCTTGGTCTGAGGAGGCCAACTGGCCTGCTCTGCTTTCATTTACTCTAATCAAGGTGGAAACAACATTTCCCATCAGCAGAGGACTTAACCAGGTAAGATATACTAGAAACCAGATGTTTTGAATACATATCACACTCACACCTATTTGTTTTTATTAGTCAATTTAACAGCGACAATATGCACCAGTAAGGATGGAATTGGTCTTCATCTGCAGTCTTAAAAATGTCATTGATTTGTTTTAAGGAATTAAAAACAAATGTGAATACCATGTCATCATGCACATGTACCACTTCATTAGAAATTAAACTAATGATCATAACGAATGTGTTAATATAATGAACTTTGAAACTGAAAATAAATGATTGCTATCAAGTAATTAGTACATGAAGCACCAGAGCAATGGGAATAACAGGAAATAAAATGTAAGCATATGTCGAGAAGATATTGATAGTTTGCGTAAAGATCATTAAGTTAACAAACATGAAAAATAGTTCAAGCTGAATTACAAGGAAATGTGTACAGCAAGATACAGCAATATAAATGAGCAAAATATGAACAGTTTTCACTGTGATTTTATGTTGTTATAAAAATGGCAATTTGGGATTGTAACATTTTACTCATTCACTTCCAATCCATATTTTAATATTAACAACAGGCAAAACGACTATGTGTAATGTGAAAAGTGTCGCCTGTAGCGTCACACCCACAAAGAATTATCTCCCGACTGCAGTTTGCCTGAGCTCTACTGAGCCTTTTAGCCTCTTTCAGCTCATTGTTTTTGTTTTACGGTCCATAACGCAACTATTTTGGTTCACTCTCACAGCTCTCATCAACCTCAGGCAGCTGTCTTTAACAACAAAAAAGCTCTGAAATCCTACTGTACAACACCTGCTCAGCACCAATCACCTAGTCTCGCATTTTGCCAGACCTATCTCCACAGTGGAGATAGGTCTGGCCCCTCCACACATACTGTACATTCCTGGGTAGGAGAAAAAAACGCTCTGGGCTGTTTGCATTTCTTTTAACTAATCACAATCGTCTTGGGCGGCACTAAGCTCCTGTCGCAAAGGTGGTGGATCTGCTAAATGGACTCGGGAAGGAACTTGTTTTGGTGGAACATTTGCACCCCGTTAAAGAAAATGCCAAGTACAATATTAAATTAACTGTTCACACAAAACAGTAACGTGAACTATTTAAATTAACTGGATACATGGTTAAACGTAATTTGCTCTTACCAGTGTATTGTCGTGTGTACTTTGTCCATAGCAAATCCCTGCTAATCGGTCACAAAACATCCCACTTCGAGAGCAAATGCCGTAGACATTTTCTTCGTAAATCTTTACAGTCATTCCCCGAAAGAACCAACTAGGCCAGCCTTATTGCACAATCCACATTTTCTTCAAAACTTGCCGTTTTCAGCATTGAAGTTTGCTGTTGTCCCCAAAATGAACGGAGTTTTGCCAAGTGCGGTACATCCAATGGGATAGTTTTCCGGCAATTATCCAGTAAATAAAATTTCGTTGATCCAAACTACCAATGACCAGGTGGACGAGTGAATGTGTGACTCTCATTCGCCAGTTGACCAGAAACACAATGAATGCTAATGTGGTTCTGTGTCTGCTGTATGTGTGATTGGGCAATTGTTTGCAATTAAAGGGATGGTTCAGAGTAATTTCACCCTAGGGTTCTTTGCACCATGACCTCAAGCCAAACGCCCCCCCAGAAGCATTTTTCCCTTGGTCGAACATTGGGCGAGTTAGCGCTATCAGCTGAAGTGCAGGCGCTAATGGATCCAAAGGTGTATCTCGTAAACTACCCCACAAATAATGCCAGGAATGGTACCAAACGTCTACAGTAGTACAAATAGGTTCTGTACTCATAAAATGAGGCATTGGAAAGTTTGTAGGTACACCAGGAGTTTATTTAAATAACACTTGCCTGATGGCTTCTACTCTCTGCTGCTACTGCTACCGCTGCTAGCTAGCTAGCTCTCCGATTCGTCTCCATATACTATCCATTTAATATACAATCCCCAAAAACTAAGGATATGCCAATATTGTGTTTACATCTGGTTCCACTGACTCCCAAGAAAACCCAAAAAATAAAGTGAAATCACTTAATACTGCTTTAAATAATTCATGAAACAAGCAAGAAATACATGAAAGAGAAGTAAAAAAAAAAAAGTGTTCTCTAACATTAGGCTTATTAAAATGGGCCTAATTTATCAATATCTTCTGAAGTTATTTGTCAATTTGTTCTTAAAAAAGGTCCTAAGAAAAGTCTACGTCAGAATCATGAAGGTGTTCTTAAACCGCATAATTGTTCCTACCTGTGTTCTTATAATGATAAATCCCATTGTACTCGAAAGTTAAAGATGCGTGCCAGTTGATCCTAACTAGTAAAGGTAAACGCTGCACCAATCCCCTACAGGGCATGAGACTGCATGAGTCTTGTGCACACACATAAATAAAATTGTATTTCTTTAGAGAATTAAGCATGGAATTAAGTCTAGAATGCCCGGACGGAAATCTTAAGAGGGTGGAGCATCGGACTCGCCAAACTTTTCGTAAAAATAAGTAGCGTAACCCGACGCAGACGTTTGTATTAACATCAATTGTTTTTCGTTGTGCATGTGTGTACTGTAGGGTTGTGGTTGATACATCCTGTCATCATTACAAAGTATAGCTTTCCGTCAGTGTGTTCAACCTACAAGGGGCAAGCACATGTACCTGTATGTGTGTCACTTCTACCTTCATAAAGCGTTTTGTTTGTGAGGCTCCTCTTGGCAGGCCTCGGGGGAGGTTTAGTCTTGATTTAGAAGATTGGGGGGGAGAAAGCGTCAGGGCTTACCTGTACTCCCAGTTCTATATGAAAACACACAGTCAGTAAGAATCTCATCATGGGCCCAGTAAATCCAACTTAATTGACTGCAAATCTGGGTCCAGGACTCCTCAGCCTAGTGCACCAGTTCTATCACCCTCTCCCACTAAACACTTAATCTTTCTTCCCCTTTCTCTCTTGATGCGACTATTATTAACTTTTGATGTCCGATTCAAGTTTAGTGTTTTTCCTACATTTTTCTTTATTATGCTGATCAGTTTTTTTCTTGTTTTATTTCCATATCTCTCTATTTTTCAAAGCAGCTGTGACCTTTTATTTATCTCTTTTGTGTTGATTATGTTGCTTTTGTGAAACCAATTAAACCTCCACATCTGCTCTGTTTATTTTATGTAGCTCCCAAAGCACATCTATCTATCTATCTATCTATCTATCTATCTTCTTGAATGACTCATTGTAAAATACACTTAATTAACATATTTGAAGCGAAACACCTCTCCTAATCATCGCTTCAGTAAAAGGAAGTCGGGTAAGAATGTGGATGCCAGGTTTAAGGTTTTTTTTTTTGTACATTTTTAGCGTTAATATGAGTTTTCAGCCAAATGGGTTGTTTAAGTGTGTGTGTGTGTGTTTGCATGCTGGTCTCTGTGTAAATGAGTACCGTTGTGTTTTGATGGAGAGAGTGATTCATTAATATTCATGAAGAGAGAAAAACATCAACGCAACGCTTGACTCTGCCCTCACAGGAAAGACTGGCATTAATTTGTGTGTGTGTGTGTGTGTGTGTGTGTGTGTGTGTGTGTGTGTGTGTGTACGCACGCATATGTTCTACATAAAGGAAGCTGGAAGTGGTGAGCGTCTGTTTGTCTGCTTAGCTTCTCATTTTTCTCACTGTTCAGATGCTGCTGGATATCTACAACAGTGGTTCTCAACCTTTTGCAGTTGCGACCACTCAGAATAATCACGTGGCACTAGGACGTTTGCCTTACAACAACACCATGCAAACTGTATTGATTTCCCACTGTCTGCAAATAAACTTTTAGCCCCACATATACCAGCAGATGCACTGTAAGTAAGTAGTAACTGCTGGCAAGTAGTTTCTTTTTTGGTGTCTAATATTTTGGCCCTCCGCCTGCTGATTTTGAGCTGATTAATCAACATTAATATTTTTTGTTAAGTTTAGTTCAGCTTTAATAGCTAGCATTTAAGCGCTGTCCAATATGTTCCAGGCACTAAGGAGTTTTGATGTGTTCTGTGATTGTTTTTCTCCCCCTAGTCTGGATCGACGATGGTTCTGGTACTGGATAGTCCTGGGCCGCCGGAAGTTCCCCCGGATGTCCCTCATTTTCCACTTTCTTTGTGTTAACTTTAAACCCTGGTCGCAACATTAACTAGAAGCTCTGAGCAATGTTTCATGCTGAAAATGGTTGTGTGTTTACAACTCCTATTTCCTTCTTTTTAACATAAGTTCCCTTCTTCTGTAACCTTTTTCCAATCAGCTGTGTGTGTGTGTGTGTGTGTGTGTGTGTGTGTGTGAAGGACATATAGAGGAGAGATGGTGCACACCTGCTCAGTGTGAACTGTCCACAGGGAAGGACGGAAGCTCGGTAGTGCACAGCTGTCCACACACACAGATGCCACTCACAGGAAGAAGACAGACAAAGCGTAAAGACAGAGAAAGGGAGTACGGGAGAGAAAAACACATTTTTGCACACTGGAGAAATTTCAGGAAGTGTGTGTGTTTGTGAGTGAGTGAGAGTGAGAGAGAAAGAAAGAAAGAAAGAAAGTGTGTGTGAGAGAGACTGTGTGCGTGCATTAGTTATGCAGGCAGTGTGGGTCAGCTGTCAGTGAGTTCTGACATCCCACTGTCAAGGGCCAGTGATGGAAAAGCTGACACACACACACACACACACACACACACACACACACAGCTGCAGTACAAGCATGTTGAGATATCAGATGGCTGGTATATTTCACACTCTGGTTGAGAAGGAACGATATGGAAACTCATGGGACAGAAAAAAACACTTCTCTGCACAATGTGGTGACAATGTAAGTTATCAGTGAATTCCTTTTTTTGTCTAATGGATCTGGCCCAATGCACATTAAAGGTCCAGTGTGTAACGTGTTTAGTTGTTCATTATCTAAATCTGTGTTGCCTGTTCACAAACTTGTCCTTTTTAATAAATATTTACCACCACCATCAATTCCAAGTATTCCTATTGGCTTGCAATTTTACATATGCGTTTGCATGAACTGGGTAGACGCTCCATATTCATGCACCATCTTGAAATACGTTAGCCGGTAAGGGATATACAGGATATACTGCTCCGTCTTTCGCGTTTTTGCTGTCACATGATAAACTCACAGCTGCTGCTAATGGGTATCGTAGCTTCTCAGCCCCGGCAAGTTTGAAGAAGGCAACATGGAGGACCACACGTATTCAAAATCCAAATTTCAGGAACAGGAGTTCTTCACCCAGAAAAAGAAAAATGATATTGAAAAGAGCAAGAGACCGGCTTTTTGAAGCGTGAAGGCTACTGTAGCTGTAATACGTACTTTGAACTGCGTGGTGCGAGAGAGTTGTTACTATATACGTATGATCTCAATGCTAGCTGTGAGAAATTCCTACACATTGGACCTTTAAAGAAAATACTTTAAAAAATCATCACTGGAAGGTAATTAGCCGCAGTTTGCGTGGCAACATTTGGAAACTTTGGGACACAGCTTGTTAACTGATTTGTGTTTTTTTACTAAATGGCACTCTCAATATTTCCTTCTTCAAAAGCAAGGCAACGAACAGCAAGGGAAGTTGCCAGTGGTTGAGTTTTCATTAAAACAAAAATTGACCGGCCAAATTAACCAGTTGCTGACTAGCGTTTAAAAGACTATTTTTAAATAAAGTCGGACCATAGACTAACTATATATATATATATATATATATATATAAAGAGAGTCTGACACAGTCAGTCCACATAAAAACACACCAGGGCTAAATTCACTTCCAGCTAACTTCCCGGTGAACAATGAGATGCAGAACAGCATCACCAATCTGTTTTAATCGAATATTCTCTGTCTAGCTCAGCTAAAAACATTAGATCTGCAGCATGTTACTGTGTTGTTCACTACCGAGCCTGTTTGTAACCAGTAGGCTACCGACAACTTGTCAGCCTTAGCGGTTTAAATAGCAACTAGACAATATGGGCCCTTTAACACTGCTAGCCCTACGTTTAGTTCTGTTAGCACCATTGTTGTTAGCGCTTCCCATTTCTCTGCCTGATCTAACGCTTTCCCAGACCTATCTCCACAGCGCTTCGGATTAAGGTCTGGCTACACCACACATGAAGCATAGCGTAAGTTCAGACAGGTCACGGATTCAAGCTTGGCTATTATCTCAGCTCATAGCTGACAGTCCCTAAGCCAGCACATCAGCTAACAGGTTAGATTCCCTTCTAAGCATATGAATTGGATTTTCAAAATAGAGTGCTCTATTTAAACTGCTTTTCCCAGGCTATCTTGCTGCATCTCTGACAGTGCATGCAACCCACCTCCACCCCTGCTCCTCCTTTTACATGTATGTTCATGTTGTCCGACTTAAAGAAACACCAAAGATTCTTTTGTACCTTAAAATAATGTTTCCAAAATCGTTTCAGTGGTTCATCAACTCGTAACAGGGTGAACGGCATTTCTGCATTCGCTTTGCGGCTCTCTATCGGCTATAAGCGCGCTATGGAAGTTTGCCAGATCGGGTAGCAGAATGTGTAGTTTGAATGAAACATAAGGGTTATGGTACCTACTAAACATTGGACGTCGGATAGACGTGCAGATCATGTCAATATTGGGTCCGTCGGTCCATGACCAATTCTGGACATCTATTCAATGTCCAAACTAGGTCCACTATTTGGAAGTCCAACCGTGACCCAACTTGGACGTCATAGACGTTCAACATTTGATCAGGTTAATTTTTTGGACGTCTATGACAGATGCAGGAAATCTACATGAACCCAGTAAGCACACATACGTCCGCGACGTATGCAAATTATCGCTTCATCTGCAACTGATCGCGAGTCATTTTGAAGCATTGTCTGGACATCTTATTTTGATGGAAATCTAGCTATGCATCGCAGCATGTTAGTTAGTCGGTGTGGCGGGACAAGAATGGACCAGAATCAAATTGCAGTGAAAAACCCACCAAGGTGGGTGCTTTATTTTTCTTTGAACAGCAAAATAAAGCGTGCAGTGGTGTAGCTCCCTCGTGGTGTAGCTCCCTCGTGGCGTGGCTAGTGTGCAGGGTTGGTTTAGGTAGTGGGGAATTCAGCTGGGTAGGCGAGGTGCAGTAGAGGGGCTCACCGGTGTAGTTGGGCAAGGAGGGGACAGGAGACCTCGAGTTCCAGGGCAAATTGATGAAACCTTCGGCTCCAGTCGTCCTCAGCTTGCTTTACGGGCTTTCTGGGTGCAGAACACAGCGCAGTGGTTAGCTTGAGTGGCAAACACAGACTAACCTGCCTTGGTTGGTGTGGCTCCTTTTGTCCTGGCCTAACTAAGGCAAACGAGAGGCAGCTGGAGGCTGTGATTAGTGATTGCCAGCCGTGCCTTGTTGTAGGCTGGCTTCTTGGCCATATGCTTTGAATGTGTGTACCCGGCTTGGCAACGCTTCAAGGGCCATTTGGCCACAGTTGGTTAGATGCATTACAAGTTCCTCAGTTGTAAAAAAAAAAAAAAAAGTTTCTTGTTGTTCGCGGGTCATTTGGAAGCATCGTTTATTGCGCGTCTGGGCGTCTTAATGATGGAAATATATACATCGCAGCAACGTATTAACTATGTCGGTACAATGTCATTCAAGTTCCTCACTTGATCGCTAGTTATTTTAAAGCATCGTCTAATGAGCGTCTGGATGTCTTTACTTTACACACCCAGTTGATGGGATGGACAGTGAATCTGAATTCTGCCCAGCAACACATTCACGCCACAGTCGATAAAGAAAGGACAAAAGATGGTTGCCACAGTCTACAAACCGTTAGGATGGAGACTGCTTCGTTGCTGCCGTCAAACCCCATGGTAAGCATCTTAACGTAATGTTAATACAAATATTTCGACATTTTCGCATGTGGAAGTTGGTGTTCCTCTGACAAATAACAAGATGTGTTAGTAAGTTACACCATGTCATGGTTTAAAGTAACTTAGAGCCGTTAGATCAGGCTAAGATCGCACTAGCCACCCTTTTTCACATTCATTTAAAATTAAAATATCCGTGCTCTAGCTAGCTAAATGTAGCTACTAATCTGACTGAATCTGAATATAAAGTTTACTTTAGCTAGCTATGTCTGTTGCGGTAAGTTAATTTACTGGCTGTTGTTCCATAATTTAATGTTAACGTAAGTTGGCTAACCATAACGTTAACGTTACACAGGCCATTAACGTTAGCTAGCTAAATCATATTTAAAAAAGGTGAAGAGGTTCAGGGGCCGTCTAACGGCAGGCTAACGTTTGTACTATAGCTAACTCCCATTGTGATAAGGTTCTATTTTTACCCTGCTTATTACCAAAATGTTAAATTAGTTTTAGGACATTTTAGTAAGACTGTGGTTCGTTTCTGTACACTCAGCATTAAATCTGGTTAACAATTGGTTTTGAAAACGGTCATAAAACATCAGTAATTAGATGCTGCCCGTTTTCGTTGGCTAAAGTTAGCCTTCAAAACAACCCGATGAGCATAGCCACCTGTTACCACAATTTATTTTCTTACTGTTAGCTAGCTATATCACTAACATTGATTAGCTAGCTACTTAAATAAAAATAATTTACCTGACAAGTTAGCGTTAGCTTAATGTAGCTAGTTACTATCAGGACAGTCAAATTGACTATAAGCCTAGCTAACATTACATAAAACTGACATTAGCGGTTTATAATCGGCTTTAACAGGGACTAAACACGTTTGATGGACATATTGAATCACATTTGACTTTAAGATCAATACAATTATCAATATCACAATTAATTTCATTTGTACTTAACTTTTCTGTATCATGTTTATAGCTAGGGTAACTTTGGTAGACGTTTGTTTGCTTGTTTGTTTCACTAGCTAGTTATCCCTCATTAAAAAGGTGGTTCTTGCTAAGAATATCATCACCATCTTCTACTAAATGTCAGGAAAACACTGTGTTCATTGCAAAACTATAGTTTGCAATACTAAAAATATGGCATCCTCACAAAAGAGCAGTATTTTTTGATAGTAGCTTTCACATAGTGTGTCTGTTTTTATGTTGGTATGATGTATAGTGGAAGATCAGAAAGCGTGGCCAGGAGTTGTGAGAGAAGGCAATGCAGAGATGGACATCATACCACAAGAATAGATATGTGTAGAAGCCTGATCAACAAGTGAAAAGAGTCAGGTATGTTGTCATATTAGTTTGATGCATGATGCAAATTACACACCTGTAATCAAAATCTATCTAGTATTTTGGGCAGTTGCAGTGCCACTCATGATTCTTAGGCCTTTTTGTTGTTCTATTTTTCATCCCCATTGTGTTCACTGGTTCCTAGACTTCCTCTATCTACTACATTTTACTTGAATTATTAATTACCTCTGTATATTAGTCTCTTTCAGATAACAGGGAAGAGTTTGAAAACTATGATTTGACGACCACTGCTGAATTGGCCTGCTCAGGGGAAGAGGCACTAATGATTCCAGAAAACAGAAAGCCAAAGAAGAAGACCTACACAGACTTTGAAATGGGTAGGTAATAAACTATTATTAAATCATATCCATATATCAACAGTACATCTTTTAACCCTTTGGAAGTTGTACTTAGGTTACATTTTTCATAAAATACTGTATTCAAAATGTAACTTTATAATCAACACTGCTGCAAGTAGACCACACCTACCATCTGTGACAATTTACTCATGTGCAATATCAATAACCCCTCTGTGCAATACTCTGTCAGTATACTTAAAGTGCTCATATTATGCTAATTTTCAGGTTTATAATTGTATTTAGAGGTTGTATCAGAATAGGTTTACATGGTTTAATTTAAAAAAAAACATTTTTGTGTACTGCACATTGCGGCAGCTCCTCTTTTCACCCTGTGTGTTGAGCTCTCTGTTTTAGCTACAGAGTGAGACATCTCACTTCTGTCCCATCTTTGTTAGGAGTCACACATGCGCAGTAGCTAGGTAAGGACTACTAGCCAGTCAGAAGCAGAGTATGAGGGCGTGCCCTGACAGTACCTAGGTAAGGACTACTAGCCAGTCAGAAGCAGAGTATGAGGGCGTGCCCTGACAGTCCCTAGGTAAGGACTACTAGCCAGTCAGAAGCAGAGTATGAGGGCCCTGACAGTACCTAGGTAAGGACTACTAGCCAGTCAGAAGCAGAGTATGAGGGCGTGCCATGCTAGCAGCTGGGCGAGCATTATAACGTGTGTTCCAAAGTGACCACGTTTGTCTCTGAAGTAAAGGCTGGACTACAATAGAGCTGTTTGGAGCAGTTTGTGAACAGTGTTTTCTGTTGGAGATGGTAAGTCCCTTTGGGGAGGACTTTGGGCTTTTTCACTTTGTAAACCTATAAACTGCACAAAAAAGATATATGACACAAAGGAGGGAGAAAAAGCCCAAAAGCATAATATGAGCACTTTAACTGTTTTAACTGCTTTCTTCTTGCATTTTTACTGATGCTTTTGTCATTGCACGTTCCATTTGGTGCAGTATCACTGAAAATGTCCCCACTGTGGGACTAATTAAGGATCTTATCTTATTTTAATGTTTGTATTTTTCAGATCTCTCAATTGCCATGATAACCAAGACATTCAACGGGGAAATGTGGAAAGCTGCTATATTCCCAGTCATTACTTTTCCAAATCATCTGTGGTAAGTTCACAAAAATCTTAATTGAAAATGGGAGTAGGAAGTAAAGGGAAGGAAGAAGTAGTAGTAGTAGTAGTAGTAGTAGTAGGTAAAGAGAGGGTAGCATAAAATGACACCTTTGGTATGAAAAGTAAATGCTTTTTTAAATAATTGTGATTACCATTAAACCTTTTAGAGAGAAAGTTATGGCATATTTAATGGGACGATGTATAACGTGCTATTTAAAGCTTTCCTTTAGAAAGTGATCTAAATACATATTGTCAGAATGGCACTTTAACAGCGGTTGAGGCTAGATGGGATACAGCTACAGTGGTGACAGTTAAGTTTAGGCACCAAAACGACGAGTTAAGTTTAGGAAACCGATCGTGGTTTCAATTAAAACTCTAGAGGAACAAAACACGTGTGTTCCTGGGTGAAAGTATAACAAATATATTATTATATTAGTCTAGATTTTGCGTGATTCTTGCCTAACTTTTGGCAGTAGCTGTATCCCTTCTACCGTAAACAGCTCACCTGTTGTGGATTTGGAACTTCATCCAAAATGAAACTGTACTGACTGCAGCTCCCCCTACTGACCAAATGGCCTTACTGTTCAATTATATTGAAAGGCTTCTGAGGGAAATTTAGCAGAGAATTTAACTACGTTAATGACATTTGGCTTGCCATATTCCTCTTAATGAAACCGGTCTTCTATTCACATCTGCAAAAAAAACGACTTACATTACAATTATTACTCAACCACTTCTTAAAAACAAAGGGAGACGAAAAAAAAAAGGAAAAAAAAATGTCCACGTATTAAAACATACTTCTTAGAATAACACGTATAACCCACATCTTTTGTTCTTGCAGCAGCAGCACCGAAGAATCCTACTTCCCTTAGTCCATCAAGGACTTCCCCGACTGGCAACAGACTGGAGTAGAGGCTGTAGCAGAGACGGCCTTTTTTTTTTTTTTTTACTGAAATAATTGACATTATGATGGACAGTGGACAATATGATGAGCAGTACTTGAATTTGTTCAGTAGTATTAGTGTGACAATCAGTTTTTGTTCTCCAACATCTACATACTGGTGTTGTGAAGCAGGGATACACAGCTCACAAGTGTGTAGTCAAAAGAGAGAAATACTGTATATTTCAGTGACTCCTACAGATTAGGAAAAATGACTTTTCTTAATAAATAAATGTTATTCTTAGCTCAATTGTTCAGTGTCTTTAGGTTTAAATAACATTAACCTGATCCCATAGGTATCCAAAAATTGAGAAAGGCTAAGCAGGTGATGTTTTTTTAAAAACTGAAACAGGGTGCGTTGGACATCCTGTTGTGCGCGCAAGCGCATTTTTATTACCACGGGTTTACAGACACGTCTCTACTGATTGGGTATCACCTAGAACACAGCCAATAATTCAGCGACAAACCCACCAAACGAGAGAACACAACTCAAGTTGTTGCACACCGTTCCCAGGAAACGTGCTGTTTTGAGACTGAATGTGCCCCAGCTCTTTGCCTGAGGGGAAGCCCACAGTCTCAGACTTTAAAAAAACACTGGTTTAAGCTTGTAATAGTATTTTTGTACATTAGCCCTTAGTATAGACCAATGTAGGCTAATTATCTCAAAATCTAGCTACATGTTCAAAAGGTTTTTTTATTTTCAGAATATCGTTTAATGTGCTATTTTCTATAATAATTTGAACCTGTGTAAATTGTCTTTTGAGTACCCTGAAAAGCGCTTTATAAATTGTACATTGTGCTTGATATGTCTGGTGCCCTTCTGTTGCCATTTAGGGCAATTTATTTTTGAATAAAGATGGAAATGGCAGTAATGAATTGGGATTTATTTGTATGTGTATAACTGTAGTCCCATGTTTCCAGAGAGTGGAGGACATGTGTTCTGTGCCAGTTAATTTTCCTGTAGCTTTGTTTGGCTCAGCAGCTAGTTTGAACTGGAAATGCATTACACCTTTTGTATGCTTCTCCAGTTATCTGCTGCTGAGACAATCAAATGGAGTTTTTAGAAAATGATCTAGTCCCATTTCAGAATGTGGCATACTGTTCCAGATCATTTTCCAAAAACTCCATTTAATTGGCTCAGCAGCAGGTGCTAACTGGAGATGCATACAAAGGTGTAATGCATTTCCTGTTAAAACTAGCTGCTGAGCCAAACAAAGCTACACAGGAAAATTATCACATGGTACAGAAAACATGTCCTCCACCCTCTTGAAACATGGGACTACAGTTATAAAAGTAGTATAAAAACGACATCTAAAATTTGTCTAAATTTTGACGTTGAAAAGACGTCAAACGACCACATTTGGACTATAAATAGCCCTTATACGGAGGTCCCCCGGACATCAACGTGTAGACGTCGACAAAAAGACGTCGCCTGGCGTTACAAAACAACCCGTTCAGTGGACCGAAATTGGACGTCCAAAAATTACATGGAAAAGACGTCCCTTCGACGTCACATTGCACAGTGGGTAAGGGACAATTCCGCTTCCAACCTGTAGGGGGGACCGAAGAGGAAAAGTGCTTTGGTGTTGCTTTAATCAATGTCATGTCTGCTGTCATTGATGCTGCTCTGTTCTGTACCCTAGGGGGATGCTGCTGCTGCTCTCCCCGCTTAAGGCCTTCCATGTATGCACATGGAAGGCAGGGAGGTTGCTCTTCCTGCCTAATGCTTTCCAAGTATGCACATGGAAGTGCGGGGAGGCCCCAGAACAGAGCCTTACCGCCAAATACAAACTGCAGATGAATAAAATCTATTTATTGACAAAGTGGTCCTGACTGAAATACATTCTGGGATAGGAGAAAACAACTCTTGGGGTTGTTTGCATTTCTTTGAAACAATCACAATCGTCTTGGGCGGTGCTAAGCTCTGGTCACAGAGATGAAAACGCCACATACACATTACAGTAGCATGAGCTATTTAACAAGTAAACCATGGGTCTCAGACTCGCGGCCCGGGGGCCAATTGAGGCCCACGGTATGATATTTTGTGGCCCCCTACTTGACATCAAAGTTTAGTGTTGGTGTGGCCCACACGTTCTGAGTCGTTGCGTGTGTCACTTGCGGTCTCCTGACAGCGGCGTTTGTTGTCAGCGGTTGTCAAGCTAGCCAACCGCGAAGCACCCAGTTCCAGTCATGTCTCTCTTAAAACGTGCCATGAAGAGAAAGGTCTGCGACCAGCACAGGCAATTTCAGGGAAAGTTGGAGACAGAATATTATTTTGTCAAGCACAGGGGCATCCTTACATGTCTCATATGCACAGAGAAAGTTGCAGTGTACAAGGAATATAACATCATACTTGATGCGGCCCAGCCTGACCTAGACTCTACCTCCAGCGGCCCCCAGCTAAGTTGAGTTTGAGACCCCTGAAGTAAACATTGAAAGGTAATATGCAAAAGTGATTTATTTTGTGAGTGCGGTGAAGATTTGCAATAAAAATATTTTTGGGATTCATACCAAGACAAAAAACATCATATTAAAATCCACGATCTGGTTATTAAATTCTTTCCAAATATGACTAGGCTCTGAATAAGTGTAATTTACAAACAATATAGCATAGGAGCCTTTGGGCTTTTGTCTCTGCCATCCTGATCAATATCAGATGCTTTATCTTGTATACTAAATTAGTTGACCTCTTTCATAGATCTAATATAATCAAACCACACATGCTTGGCTTCCAAACTCTTGAGACGCTCTCCCTCGCTACCTGTCAGGAAATGGCTTATGTTAGCATGGTACGGGTCAGAACACATACAGCAAATCTGGCTCAGTTCAAGGTTGAAGGTTTGAAAAGGAAAGTTAATATCAGCCCATTATACAGAAACCGCATCCTCCTCCTGCATTATATTGCACATATCTCGTCCTCTGAAGGCAGCCTGACACACAGACGTGTGCGCACACAAGCATGTGATCACACTTACACATGCATGCCAATAGACTGACACGTGCTGACATAAATATACACAATCAAGGACAGCAAAAAGTGGGTGCACACGCATTCACATACCCTTCAACCCTGCACACCACGCCTTTCCTGTCAGGTCAACCTCTAATGATGCTGAAGAGAGAGAGAGAGACAGAAAGACAGAAGGAGTGAGGGTAAAATGGTGTGAAATATGTTGCTTCTCCAAATAAAGTCGTAAGGACATCCATTTTTAGGCAGTGAAAGAGGGATGGAGGGAGGTGTAGCGGAGAGGGAGGAGGGACGTAAATTCTGAATGCAGCATGTTTTTAAAGAGAGAAATCTGCATAATGTCTGCCAGATGATTGGCAGGAGAGGGCGTGGAGGGAAAGGAGAACAGGTAGCGAGAAGGAAGCAAGCATGGAGGAAGTGAGGCTGAGATTTTGTAAACAACTCAATATTTCATCGTGGTTTCTGTAGGACACTGAACTGGAAAGCTGTGAATGTTAAACCAGAAGCTTCACAGAGCCAGACTAGGAGTCTCTACTCTTAATATCTGGTATCAAACATTCATTCAAGGTAAGACACAGTGACAATTTGAAACACTTTTTCGTCTATATATATATTTGAAATGATGAAAAGGTGTTCAGGTAATATTTTCCGAGCTATTTAGTTACCACTGAGGCAGTAGTACTAAAATACATTATATTCAAGATATTAATGCTTAAATCTATAGATTTTTGTATGTTCATACCCTTAACAAAAGTTGAGAAGCAATCACAATGATGTCGTGAGATGACGTAGTATAAAGAGCGACAACGGTAGCGAGTAGTATGAAAGACCAAAATGCTGCGTAAGGAGGTTGGTTGGGGTGGTGGATGGGTCCAACAACACAGGACTTTCACCCAGAGACTGGCCGTGTGTCACTGAAACATACATTTTATAACCCCCACCCACGATCTTTTCCTAAACCTTACCGTCCCATTCTTGTGCCGCATGTCAGTCAGTATGTCCCGACCCAGAGCTCCAAAAGTGACGTCATGAGTCCCAACGCTAAAGGAGACTTTTAGCGTGAATAACAATAACAAACGCACAGGACCAAGCTTCCGTATTTTACAAAATGGGAGAGTGAGAATGCGTTGTTCTTTGCCACGGAATGTAAGAAATATGTAAGGAATAGTGTAGATCAAGCTGGTCAGTACTGCGAATTAGAATACCTAACAGGGTGATGCAAGACCACGACACAGACCCCAACACATGGCTACTTACCAAATATCAATAATTTGACACAAAATATTGATATTAAAAAATATGTTATTGGCATCTGTATTTGATAAACTGGGAATGAGAACAGGTTGTTGAAACTGTTGGCCACCCCCTTTGTGTTCATTACTCACTGGCTAGCTTAACGCCACCGTTTTCCCTATAACTTATACAGAAAGTAACAACTCTGGGTTCTGTCTGCTAACAGAACCATGTACATGATGTGAAAACATACTGTAGTTAAAGCAACTAGTGGCCACAGCAGGTGCATGTTCATATGTTTTGTTCCTTTGTCAGCAATTTGCTGGATGAGTGAACAACTTGCACCATGCTGTGGCAAGTGCTTGTGTATCTACAGTCACAACCTTGAACTACTGTAATATTGGGCTGAGAGTTGACAAGTATTTTTAAGACAACTAAATGTGTGCTTAGTCTACAGCACGTTTAAGAGCAGTTTCCTAAAATGCATTAAATCATCCACAAAGGAGTATAGAATCTGCAAATAGTAAGCAATTGCAGCAAACATTTGCCCAGGAATGAAGAGGTTAGTTCATTTTTATACTACAAACTGGGAACATCTGCCAATGATCCCCCAATGTGATGACCTTGTATTGCAGACTCTGTAATACGGCCTTGTAAACAGCCTCTTCATTTTACAAAACAACACCTTTGCTTCCTTAGGTTTTTGCCTGGAGCTTTGACTTGTTTTCTCTCTGTATATCTTATATTGAAAGATTTAGGTGCTTTGAGCATTCTCTGTATTTAGGAAGCATTGTGCCACCATAAGTAAGTTCCCACCACTTCTAAGAAAAGGTGTAAAAGAAGAGGAACCTGCAAGTACATACCTAAAATTTGTGGAGTATATTTTACTTTTTTTTTTCATTTAGTGTACCTCTTCACTGCTGAAAAGTGAGTGCATGAACAGATCGTGTTCCAGGTTTTACTAAATGATTAAGTCCTCAAGAAGTAAAAAGATAAGATACAATCCATTCCCATTACATTCACGTGAGTGTTTGAATAACTTAAATTGAAAGGAGGTCCACTCTATCAACATGCGGGTAGCCTCTGATGTGAACTGCCAACACATTCTCACTCCCATCGTGTAAAATACGGACGCTTGGTCAGGTGCCTTTGGCGTTGTTATTTAGCGCATTTAGATATGATATTAAAGGAGACTTTTAGCGTCATACCTAAATGCGCTATTGGCGTCACTTGTGACGCAGTTAGGTTTAGGGAAAACTCGTGGGTGGGCTTAAAAAGGTAACGTTTACGTGACATGCGGGACAAGAACGGGACAGTTGGGTTTAGGAAATGAAGAACGCGACAGTTTGGTTTAGGAAAAGATTGTCGGTGTGGTTATAAAATGAACGTTTCAGTGACACGCGGAACACAAATCCCGGTCTCAGGGGTGAAAGTCCTGTGTTGTTGGACCCATCAACATCTCCGCCCAACTTCCCTATATATACTATGCAGAATTTCAGGCTTTCATACTACTCGCTACCATTGTCACTCTTAATACTATGTCATCTTCAAGTGCCGCAGAGCTGCTGCTCTGCCTGGTGCATTCATTCCATTCACACACTGAAGGGTACTTAGCCACTGACCAAGCGTCCGTATTTTACAAGTTGGGAGTAAGAACGTGTTGGAACTGCATGGAAATACATTCACATGCAAATTGAGATATTTCACAGAATGTTCCGAATGCTATTTATTCTCCATGTTAGACATGTGATAGCTGCACTGTGTGAACATTCTGCCCACAACACAAAGGTAGTGAAAAATAAATATGTAAAAAGCCAATGATATTTTCTTGTATACCTGTAAAAATCCCAGGTGCAATCATGTATATATTCACAGGTAGTCTTTATACAATGTATGTTTCCACTGTAATATCAAAACAATGTTTTCTGTGGGCAATAACAATGTGAAAAATCTCAGTTGCAATAATATAAATATCTATATTCACAAGTAGTTGTTATACAGTGTATGTTTTCGATGCACTTTTGCAATTATAACCTTATTTATCTCACAGCTGTTTTCTCTTTATATTGTTCTTCTACGTTATAGTTTATTTATTTGTTATTGTATATCTTCTTTTTTTGTAGAGCTGAATCTAAGAGCAATGCACAAAAATTCCAATGTACCTGTACAGTCTTGTACCTATGCAAATGGCAATAAACATATGTTCTATTCTACCTGTTTTTCCTCCTAAACCTCGCAGATATGATGGTGCTATAGGCCCAGGGGATGGGCAGGTGACACACAAGGATAGGATTCTTGTGGGTTCTCCCCTGCGGCCTGGACTAACCTTCTACATTTTCTCTGAGGGCATGCCCGCCCTGTCTGTATTACAATTACTGGACATTAGTGAAAGACTAATGTCCATCGTTCCTCCATTAGCCTTCTCACTTACTTCTTCTGTTCCATTATTAGCTGATTCCTCAGAGGGAACAGAACCAGCACACATAAACCTTTTAAAAAATTATTTATGTTGTCCCTCTCTCAACTACACATGTATAGCCTGGTAATACATTAAAGCTAGAGCCAGTGGGCTGGATTTTAAAGTTGATAACTGCCTTAGGCCAACCCAGTGCTAAGAACACCTTTTGTAATTGGCAAATAAAGTATCACCTAGATGTTTGGCTAAACAATAAGTCTTTAGCCATGAAAGGTTAGACATTGCATAGTCTATATCAACAATGTTTCATTTCTGAGATTGTATGTTCAAGTGCCACCGGAAATTCCGCTGGATATCCCAACTTTTTGGCCGGATGTCCGTCACTTTCCGCTTTCTTTGTGTTGGCATTCTTAACTCCGGTTGATTTATGAGGACTATGGTTAACCGCTTCTGAGATCTCTGTAGAATAAATCCAGACAGCTAGCTAGACTATCTGTCCAATCTGAGTTTTCTGTTCCATGACTAAAACAACCTTTGAAAGTACACATTCAACCAAAACAAGTTCCTTCCTGAGGCTATTTTGCAGAGGCACCGTTGCTCCGTCCGGCTCTAGACGATTGTGATTGGTTTAAGGAAAATGCCAATAAACCAGAGCACTTTTTTCTCTCATCCCGGAATATTGTGTAGACTAGCCAGACCCTGCTCCGCAGCGCTGTGTAGGAAGGTCTTGCAATGTGAGACTAGACATTGCATAACAGGCAGTTTTTCTTACCAGACAAGCCAACTGCCATCTGCTGAAAACCTTTCACACTTCAGTGAGGAACGTTTAGGCTGGTGGTTACCAATGCCTCTGCTGGCTACCAGTTTCAACTGTTTGGTTCCTGAGCTATCAGTATTTAAACAATGTCATAATTTGTGCAACAGCTCTCCTCACTAAACTAAACCATGTGTCTTTTGGCACTAATATATCATTTGTTCGAGCTTTGGTTGTTGTCTTCCAGCTTTTCAAAAGGTTTGTTTATTTACTCGTGTTGGTTGCAAGTGTGGAAATGTGAGAGATCATAGCAACGTCAGATGGGATTTTTTTGTTTAAATGCAGATAGTTTTTTTTGTTTTTTTTAAGATTGAGCTTCAAGTAGTTAAGATCAAAGGCACTGGCTCGTCGACCCTCTTTGCGTGTGGGCCGTCAGAGGGGGCACCCTGGTGTCTGTGTAATTGGTTTGTTTCGATGGAGACAGAGGGTGAAGCTGCTTTGGACTCTGCGTCCACTCGACATCACTCCAGGCAATAAAGAAAATACACCTAATCACACAATCCAAAAACAGACACACACACACACACACACACACACACACACACACACACACACACACACACACACACACACACACACACACATATAGACACGCATAGGCAAAGGTACACACTTGTTTTTGCTCTCACACACTCACTCTTTATCTGTCTAATCTGACCTGTCTCTCCTCCGTTCTCCTGTGCTTTGAATGTAGTTTTGATAAGTGAGCACTAAACAGGAGGCGAATAGGAGATTGTCAAGGCTTAATGAGGAGGAGTGGGAGCAGATAAGCTAGAGGAGGAGGAGGAGGAGGAGGAGGAGGAGGAAGAGGGTAAGAAGGAGAAAAGGAACAGGGAATGAAGTTGTATGAAAGAGAAAGACGGGAATGGGACTGAGAAGGTGTGTGTGTGTGTGTGTGTGTGTGTGTGTGTGTGTGTGTGTGTGTGTGTGTGTGCTGTGTCCATGGTAGCGGTGGACACACACTGAGGAGGGAGATTGGAGAAGAACAGCAGAGAGCACACCCACTCCTCAGAGCGACGGATTGAAGCAGAGAGAACAAAGGGGGGTGATGAAGAAGAAGAGAGATAATGCTGAAGATGAGACAAAAGCGAGACAGAGGTGTGTGTGTTTGTGTGTGTGTGTGTGAGAGTGTGTGTGTGTGTGTGTGTGTGTGTGTGTGTGTGTATCTATCAGGATCAGTAAAACTATTAGCCATCTTTTCCCTTTACACACATGCACACACTCACACATCGATCAATCGCCACTTAGTGGAACACAACCCTCTCGTTGTGTTTTTGAAGTCTGATTACCAGCTGGGCGGAGATATAAAAATGCTCTATTTATCCGTCTGTGTCTATTTATTCATCTATCTTTCTCTCTCTATCATATGCACAAACACACACACACTTCTTCTCACATAAAAAAAGGCTGTAGATGGATCTAGAGGGCTTTAAGAACTCAGCATGACGTCCACTGGAAATAAATGAATGAGCCGCCGAATGAGCCATTGAAGCCATTAGAAGCTCGTTTTCACAGCTCCATCAGACTTGCTCCTTTGCTAATTATCTAAGTGCCATTTGGTAGAAGTCTTTATCCAGAGTGGGTTACAATACACTGAGAACTGAGGGCCTCTCAATGGCAGTGTCACCGTAGGTGGCTTCACCATGAATACTACTCAACAAAAGCGGATTTGATGGAATCATGAATGGTAATCATGTGTAGGGCAAACCATGCAGGACTCTTGAACTGAAGGCGCAATACATTTTTAACCTCACTTTGGTGATGTGAAGAACAGTTCTTTAAAGTAACCCAGTTTGTGATTTGCATCCACCACTATTGGACCGACTCATAGACTCTTTTGGTTTACCTACACCCCTCCTGAATCAAGTCAAGTCAACTTTATTGTCAATTCTGCAATATATGCCAGACATACAGAGCAAGTGAAAATACTTTTCTCTCCAACCCACAGTGCAATAGGACACGTACAACAAGTATAGTAGAAAAGATAAGAGATATATACAAATAAAGATAAAAAACATGAGTAATATCTAAAATAAAAAGACAAGTAATTTGTACAATACAGTAATACATTCTAAATAGTGCAACTGTGAAGGCAGCTACACACTGGGCCGATAATCGGCCATTGGCCACTGGCGAGGTTGGTGACTCAAGTCTGTTCGATGCGTTTCGTGCCGTCGTCTGTTGGAGGAGCTGTCGGCCTTCATTTTGGCTGACCTGACATGCTCAGTTGGAGACAGGGCAGTCGGGACTCACCCGGAAATGGCAAGCGGGATGAGCGTGACTAAGCCTCTCAAAATCTGACGAAAATCTTTTAAACTGACCTTTGTCGATCTGAAATGAAGACAGATTCAGCAACTGCAATTTCTCGCTTAAAATGTTTTCAGAAACACGTTCTGGTGAACTATTTTAGTACAATATGAGATCGTATTCTGAATGAGTCGCAATTAATGGCCGGTTGAAAAATCCCAAATCTTTTCATTTTTTGGGCAACAATACAGATTAGTGCCGCCTGCTGTTATGGAGATGTATTACGTCTCGTCGCTTTGGTGTGTTCCAAGGCACTTTTTTGACCAACTCGGGGAGATCAGTCCAACTGCCTTTTCTGCCAACGGTCAGCCGTCTGGTTGGTCTGTAACGGCCTTAAGAAAAACTAAACAGCATAGAAAACTACAGAGTTTGATTAAGTTAGATTTCGTAGAATATATTAAAATTAGGCATTTACATTTTTGGCTTTTAAAGCATACTGCCACTACTATATGCTTGGCGTGCACCAGATGAAAGGATTGTACAAAACGAATCACGCAATCAGTCAAAATTACCCCATACAATGTTTTATTCAGCTTTGTGAATCACTGATTGACCACCTGCTAAGATAGTCAGAATGAAGGTAAGTGTGAGTAATCAGGTCCTTAACTATGATGTTTAGCGTCACATTGGTCTTTAAGTTATTTAGTTATGACAAGACAAAATTGTTTTCGATAAGAAAGCTTTTACCGATGTAAGATTGGTTGACGACAGCCCTGACATTCAACTGAGAGAACAAAATGGATTCATCAGTAGCAGCTGTGTGCAAAGTAGACAAGGTTGAATAGTGACTAAATGTTGCAGTCTGCAGTGTTGGCACACAGGAGTGAAACGGAGTGTGTATCAGATGCAGAGAGATGCAAGGGGGTGGAAGCACAGAGGTAATAACAATGGGGAATGTACACTTTGAGCCAAGTTTAATCTACAAACTGAACCATCGACTGGTTATTGGAAATACAGGCAATGGTGCAGATGTCATTTGAAAGAACATTACGGACTGCTGTGGGAGTTGTAGAAGCACAGAAATAGAAAATGTAATGATATGAGAGACTCTCAAGAGGTGTGATCCACGACTGACAACATTACAGATTAACCTGCTAATTCTTATCTCAATTCATTTTTTTATCTTAAAAATCTTGTGAGAAATACTGTGTGTGGGGGGTGGGGAATCCCATTATAATGTCCCAAAGAAGGCAACAGTCCAAAACCTAATGATATTCAAACTGCATTGATATAAAAAGCAGTAAATCCTCCCAGAAGATGAAAACAGACAATGTTTGAGATTTTAACAGTCAAAATTACACTGGATTAGATGTGTTTACACTAAATTACTAAAAATTATTCAGGGAATAGTTCAACATTTTGGGAAATAGGCTACATTTGAGCACTTCCTTGCTAAGAGTGAGATGAGAAGATTGTTACCTCACTTATTTGTATTAGTCCAGGTGATATGTGAAAATTATATTCACTTTTTATATAAGCATGAAATGTGGGACACATATTCAGAAATTAGGCCATTGCAAAAAACGCCTCGTGATGGCGTGACCAAATGATACTTTATGCCATGACCAAATGATGTATTTTGCGTCCTAGCTCCTGAATCAAACATGATAACCACAGGAGTCTTTCTTGCAGCCCCAACATAAGAGTTGTGGAAGAATTCTCACACGACACATACTGTAAAATACTTTAGACTAACTTGCAGTTATATAGTCAACCTAAAACTGAAATTTGCTGCATACATAACGTTAGAGTGTCAGGTTCCAACACTTTCCCCATTCTTCCTGATGATGCCTCACGTCTTATCTTCCTAAAGACTCCATTTTTGGGTTCGGCAGCTTAGAACAACTTAAAGGTCCAGTGTGTAAAGTGTTTAGTTGTTCATTATCAAAATCTGTGTTGCCCGTTCACAAACTTGTCCTTGTTCATGAATATTTACCACCACCATCAATTCCAAGTATTCCTTTTGGCTTGAAATTTTACATTTGCATTCACATGAACAGGGGTATACACTCCATATTCAGGCGCCATCTTGAAATACGTTAGCTGGTAAGGGACATACAGGACATACTGCTCCGCCTTTCGCGTTTTCGCTGTCACATGATAAACTCACAGGTGCTGCTAATGCTGCTAATGGGTATCATAGCAGCTTAAAAAGAGCAAGAGACCGGCTTTTTGAAGCGTGAAGGCTACCGTAGCTGTAATACGTACTTTGAACTGCGTGGCGCGAGAGAGTTGATTGTGATATATGATCTCAACGCTAGATGGGAGAAATTCCTACACATTGGACCTTTAAGTTGGTATTGCATCTCACCAAATAGCAGCTTTTAGGCATTTTGCTGTTGTTTGCTAGCAGACGAACTTGACAAGGAGGTACCTTTATGCATTACAAAGTCAATGGAGAGCGATCAATTGATTTTCCCTCCGGACTTAATTACACTCTGTCTCTATACTGTTTTACTCTTTACAGTCACTGTATCGTCAGGGTTAAAGAACAAATGAATTACGTGTTTAAAACTACACAACAATGCATCAGACATGATATTATAAAGTCCAGCCTAGATTCTCAGATACTGTGATTTCCTTCTTCAATGTCACTGAATTCATTTTGTATATAGTACCATAGTAATCCTTCAAATCCATCAAAACATAGGGGTAGACATTATCTATTCTGTGTAAGGGACCGTTCGTTATTTATGGATTGGACCACTGGAGGAAAATAGAGGAGGGCCATGTCTTTTTATTCTTTGTCGAGGGGAGGGTCACCCAAAAAAAAATTGTCGGTGGGGGGGGAGAGGGTTTCACCCAACTTTTGTATTCATGAAAGGAGCAAAATTTCAAAGTGGCATGTTTGGTGCATAATTGCATGACCAGATATTTTATAAATATTTTAAATAACACAAAAAACTAAATGGTGGTAGGTAATACATCAGATTTCATATATAAAAAAAATATTACCTGGCTGACGATGGGAGCAGCAAGACGCAAAAAACGAAACTTACTGTTACACTAGTCTGGACATCTTGCCGTGCCAACGTTGCAATAAAGGTTTCCTAAATGCCATTTATATACATGTGATGTCATCTTACTAATTGATTGCGGGTTTTGTGTAGATTTGGACTTTTATACGTTTATTCCACTTTGTTTAAACGGCGAAGTGGAGAGCCTCGTTCACCTGTTTGGAGCTGGCTGGTGAATGTGACGCTCGTATCGGCCTTGCTGGATACACTGTGACCCTTTTTTGTGGATCTACTGATCGCTGTGGATTACTTTTTTTTCGTGTCATTGGATTACGGCAAAATAAGGACCTTTTTTTCTAAACGTGTCTTAACGTTTTATGGTGTGACTGCGCTTGGTTTCTGCATTTGGAGAGGCAGCTCAACAGACTGTTGGTCCAACACTGATTGTTCACTGTTATATTTTAGTTGAATTTAAGTGTCGGGGCATTCCGCCTCCGTCTGTCTATTGCATTCCAAGACTGAAGACAAGAATTGTTAAATTGTTACAATGTAATTTAAAATCTGCTTTAAAAATAAACATATGTGTTTTGGATTATAATGTTCAGCTTCGGCACCGTTACCTATGTGCTAAAATATACAATGACTGAGGAAGCCTAGTGACCAGTCCATAGCAACCAGTGTTGAATTGTTATTTCCCAGTGTGCTTTGCTGAATGGTCTCAATGTTGTATTGGTTTATTTCATGTGAATACTAGTTTACTAGAGGAGGAACTTAGTATTTGAAGTAATGCAGTAATGCAGGAAGTGTGCATTTAGTTTCCATGCTTATTGTGTTTCCACAACAATGTTAGTGAGTAAATCTCCTGAAATGGCCACCACACCATAACAGAGGAGTGGGATGTGTCAGATGAGAATGCAGAGGTTAACTCTTGTACATCATAGCTGTAAAAATCAAATGGCATATGTACTTCTTTGTTAAGTGCAAATTTGCACGCAAGGGGAGGGTCATGCCTCTTTTTCAAATCATTTTGGAGGGTCATAGGAAAATTATTACTGTCGATGGGAGGGTCAAGTCTTTTTAGGATAGAGATCACAAAACTCTTCCGGTGGCCCCTTAATTAAATAACGAACAGTCCCTTATAGTGTTTGGTTGAGGAGATAGGATGAAAAATGCATAATTAAAATAGAAAGTAAAATGGCCACCATGGCTGCCATCAGAAGATTTTGCGATGGCTCCATTTTGGAAAATGTTCAGAGCCCCAAAGTGTACCACTTTACCAAAACGCATGCTTTTATGAAAAACTGAACATGTCACCTCATATTTGACACATATCACACGGACTACATGCTAAATATGAAGCTAGAATCAGCGGGTGCTTAGCGTAGCTTAGCATCAAGACTGGATGCAAGGAATTGAGCTAGACTGGCTCTGTCCATAGTAGGAAAATAACTTTAAACTTTACTTGTTAACACATCATATTGTGTGTGTTTAATCCAGACACTTAAAAATGAAAATAATGAGAATTTGTGGTTTTACTGGAGTCTTGGGTGTCTTTGCTCGTTGCCTGGCAACCTCACAGTGATGAAAAGACTCAAAAATTGTCCCATAATGTCAATCTTTTCCTATAAAGGGTAAATACAATTTCAATCTGGACATCATTTCCCCATGCATTTGTGTCTAATAGACTGATGTGACCAAAAATCTTTGAATTTGTTCCAGTATTGAGCGAGATCGCGATGACGAGCAGGCGCAAACTGAGCTGTGATGTAACTTAATGGGGCAATTGTGCCGCCTTGCTTTTTGTCCACTAAAAGTGCTTTTTATTGCTACTGACAGGCTCAGATTGTTAGTAAAAGTGTCTGACAACATTATCGATCTCATGACGTGACTTTTTGTCCGAAGACAGCGGTGTGGAGAGTGGAACGTGAGGCGAGAAAAAAGGCATTCAGAGTCTGTTGTTTCGGAGTAGGCTACAGAAAATCATAGGTTTGTGTTATCTAAAATATTTTCAATGAAATGGCTCAATACTTAAATGAATGCAAAAATGTGGATGAGTTCATTATAATTGGATGGCTGCCCGTATTCATTTGAGTACAGGCTATGGATGAAGTATACGGATGAGGGGAGGGAGATAGAGAGGGGCTGGGGCTGCAGCTGTGCGGAGTGTTTGGTGCGATCAATAGGCATCCATGGTTTTGTGTTCTGTTAAAGATGGTTCGTCTTTGCTCAAGTCTCACAGCCCTGTTGATTTGAGGGGGACATCCTCTAACGTGGGGACACAGCGTTGTGTCCAAGGAAAGGCTATCTCCTTCTCTCTCTCTTTCTCTCCGTCCGTAACGTTGAGCTCTGACTCAAATGAATACAGGTGGTCATCAAACTATAACGACCTCATCCACATTGTCGAAATCATTTACATATTGAGCCATGGAACTGAAAATCTTTTAGATAACAGGAGCCTATCATTTCTGGAGTCTACTCCGAAACAATACTCCTTGAACGCCTTTTTCTCGTCTCGCGTTCCACTCTCCACACCGCTGTCTTTGGACAAGAAGTCACGTCCTCAGATCGATAATGTTGTCAGACATTTCAGTACCAATCTGAGCCTGTCAGTAGTGACACAAAAAAAAAAAATCACTTTCAGTGGACAAAAAGCAAGGCTGCACAATTAGACGACCTGTTAGATTACATCGCAGCTCAGTTTGCGCCGGCTTGTCATTGCCATCTCGCTCAATACTGGACCAATTTAAAATATTTTTGGTCACATCAGACTATTAGACATTAATGCATGGGGAAATGGGGGTCCAATCCAGGTTGAAAAAATGGTAGTTACCCTTTAAGGACAGAAATGGTCTCTTTTCACAAGTTGTCTCTGGTACTAGTATATGTATGTTGTGTTCAAACGGTCAATGTGATGTAGATAGATAGATGGATGGATGGATGGATGGATGGATGGATAGATAGATAGAAACAGCTGCACCTCCCAGTGACCATGCCATCTATTGCAGAAGAATGAAAGGACAGAATAACATGAAAAAAGTATGAAGGTGAGATGGAGAGAGGGAGAAATGAAGAGGAGGCGTAGGAAGATGTTTTTATTTGTGTGTGTGTGCCTGAATGTTAGTGTGAGTGTTTGTGTCTCCTATTCAGTCCTGCTGGCCTTGTAGCCTTCTCTTATGTTAGCTGAAGGTTGAGCTTTGGGCTTCAATGAAAAGAACCCATCGGCAAGCAGCGAGCGCCATGTTCGTGTGTGTGTGTGTGTGTGTGTGTGTGTGTGTGTGTGTGTGTGTGTGTGTGTGTGTGTGTGTGTGTGTCTTTTCAGTGTGCGGATAGTACACACACACACACACACACACACACACACACACACAGGCAGGTAGCCTTGGGCACCTAGGACCCACACACATTGAAGAAACTCTCTGTCTTTGTTCCTTCCAAACAGCTCTATAGAAAAGTAATAAAGACAGGAGAGTTCTGACAGCAAAATCAGCCATCTCTCCTGCTTATTTCATTTTTTTCCTCCCTTTTCCCCATCATTGTGTTTTTTTCTGCTCCTCACCTCGATCATCAGTCTCACCTTTGTCTTACCTGTCTCTGAGAATGATTTTGTCTGTCTCTGCTAATGTAACCTCTTTTCTCTGCTCATCTGTTTTTCTGTACTCTTATTTCTCTTGATGGCTGTCCGTCTGTCTTCTTGTCTTTTTAACATGCACAACCATTTACCACACGTTGAAAGAGGAAATGAGGGGACAACATGCAAGGTTTGCTTGTTAGGTTAGTTTGTTTTACATTCACTCTGTTTTTTCTCTTGTGTGTCCATCTTTGTTTTTATTTTCCTCTTTTAGCTGCCTCTCTCTATTTCTTCCCTTCTCTTTTCCTCCCTCTGTCTGTCACTGTCTCCTCTCTACAGCTCATGCTGAGTTTGCCTTCAGCACTCCGTGCCTTTCTTTCCATTTCACCCTGTTTTTCTCTCCCCTCTCCTTCGATCTGTTTATTCTCTGCTTGCTTTTCTGGCCTCCACAGCTCTCTCCCTCGCCAGTTCTACCCTATCACCACCATCTTTCCTCCTCCTCTTCCTCATTTCTACCCCTCCACTGTCTCCACTTTCTCCCCACTCTCTCTTCATCCCTGCTTCCGTCCCTCTATTTTGCTTTAACACCTCACTCATTCACCCTGTCTTTTTCTTTGTATGTATCTCTCTCCCCATCCCTACCTGGGCAGCAGTCTATCCTCCCCTCTCACAGTTCCCCTGCCTCCCAAATTTCACAACATGTATTTCTCTAGCTTCTGCTGTCACCAAGTTTATATTTTTTGTGTTATTATGTAAAGAGCACAATGATGAGAGGGCACATCTGTTTTATTCCTTGGGCTCCCAGCATATAGACACGTTTCTGAGTGAATTGTGAGATGCACATGCACACGGTAAGTAGAAAACAGACCATAATGAATAAAAGCACAAGGATTTTTCCTCGTCCAGCAATCTTACCATTTTAAGCACTTTGTGACTTTGCTTTAAAAAGTGCTGCATAACTAAAGTTTATTAGCCTACTATATTATTATAATTGGGGTGGCAGATTGATGGCTTTGGAATGAAAATGCATGCAGGTTGTTTCAGGTTGTCTCTTTCAATGATCCAGGGTGGCTAATAAAACTATACATACTATAATAATAATAATAATAATAATAATAATAATAATAATAATAATAATAATAATAATACTATATTAAATGCTGCTTGACATAATATCATGTGAGTGAAGTTTGCCAGTATACGCTGGATGTACTCTTCAGTCAATTAACATGAGTGTTTGCACCAATGTAACACATTGCTTATCTAGTGTCTTTTTAAATGGAAACAAGCAGGAAGTTCATACACTTACTGCTAAAACTAAAACTTTTGTTATGCTAACATCACTTGTGAGAGAGTGACCTTTGCACTATTCCCCCGCATTTCAATCCCCTCCTAAAATGTATGCCTTGCTGTGTCTTGTTGCTTCAGTTGGGTTAGTGGCTATATAGAACACATGACAAGAAACAATGTCAAAGTTGGTGATTAAAAATGCAAAACTCAATTCAGGAACTCAAACTTTATTCCGCTGTGCACTAAATTTATACATTTATAGTTTAAAATGCCTATAGGTATGTGTATAATGTTAAAATGCAAAGAAATACAAAACACTTTGGAATAACGAAACAAGCGGACATATGCTTTTGTTATCAGCAGGGTTAACTGCATGCCAAATTAATTCAAGAACACAAGGCTAAGTTGCCTCCTAAGTTACCACTGAAAAGGCTATATTTAGACGGAGTCCGACGCAGTCAGTCCACATAAAAAACACAGCGGCTACATTCACTTCCAGCTAACTTCACAGAGAACAATGAGGGCAGAACAGCATCACTGATCTGTTTAACCCAAATATTCCGCAGCTCAGCTAAAAACACTGGATCTGCAGCACGTTACTGTGCCGCTACTGTTTTATTTTACACTCCGTTTGTGACTGGTAGGCTACTTGCAACGTGATATTTACCTGTTCAACTGACTTTAATAGATAGTGTAAGTTTAAGAAGTGGAGTTAATTCATATTTGAAAGGTGTAAGGCTCAGAATTTAATATAATTTATATTTGAGTTAATTTACTAGAAATGTATTTACAATGTTTAGTCAATTAATATTTACATATTTATGTTACACAATTATTAGTTACATATTTACATGTTTACATATTTAATGCAGTCAGGATTTTCTGTTGAATCTGCCTATCTGATTCCCTCACGTTTACCTCAGTCTAAGTTCTCGCTTCTGATTGGTTAGTTCAGTCACGTGGAAGGTCCGAACAAAAAAGAAGTGCTGTTGTTGTGAGTGGTGTTCAGTAAAGTACCGCTTGAGAAAGTCATCTGTCTCTGTCTCCATCCTGCTGTTTATTCTCATAGAGAGTGATCCACCACCACATACCGAACCCTCACGTTACAATAGTATGCAACTGTCCTGCTATTTTTACAGACATATGAACTCACCAATCACAATCGTATTGGACGGCACTAAGCACCGGGCAGAGCCACGGCAAATTAGCCTCAGGAAGGAACTCGTTTTGGTGGAACGTGTGTACGTTTAAAAGTAGTTTTAGTCGTGCAACAGAAAACTCAGATTGGACAGATAGTCTAGCTAGCTGTCTGGATTTACCCTGCAGAGATCTGAGGAGCAGACCATCAACTGTCGCCGCCTGTTGCTGATTGGCTGGAATAGTGTTTTGTGGCTTGTGCACTCCTTTCTGTTTGTTTTCCATTTACACAGCCAAGGCAGTGTAGGAACACCAGATTTTTTTTCAGCGCACACAGAAAATAGAGAGTTAGGTGACCGTGAGGAGATATTCGCTGAATTTGACAAAAGGTGTATTGGATTAACATCACTTACTATACCTTTAATCAAAGGTTCCGCAATGCCATTCTTGATCCTTCCGGGCCCACTTTAACAACTGGTTTTCAGTCACATTGCAAAACGGCTTAAACCACTTCAATGTAGTCCAGTATTTCATTCCCTGTGTCATAAATCTCACGAGGTCATTTGAAGGCAACAAAAGTGTGTGATAGTTAGTGCAGCTCCAGGTGTGGTTCATTAATTAGCACAGATGATCAGACACCTGTAGGTGCTATCCCTTGAGAACTGGAGGTGAACACTCTCCTCCCAGCAGGCTGAGGTAACATCGCAGCAGTATTAATGATGGAATAAACTTTGGCCTCGACAAATACATTATACCCACCCTTCCCCTACAAACACACACTCTGCTCCTCACCTCTTGTTCCTTCTCTCTGTCCCTGTCAGTGTTAAGTGCTCCCTGTGACCCCAGCTAATAGTGTTCCAATTCTCCTCATGTCTCCATTGGGAAAACATCTCTAGAGTAAACACACTCACTAAACACCGTGTTATACATTGCTATGATGTTGTCAGCCAGGACCAAAGTTGAGATGCAGGCTGGTTGGGGGGGTTACAATCATAAGTATGCTTAATTTAAAGACGTATTGATCAGTACAGCTAATTATAGCCATTTGTTAATCTGTTTGTGTGTCTGCTTCTGTCTGTATTTGGTATTTGGTGTCTGAGATGGAGGGCTATTTTGATGGCTGAAATTAGTAGTAGTGGGCTAACTGCACTGCCATTTGAGCTAGTGCTTTCTCATATTCACTGTGCTAATCTAATCTCTAATGTTTGTGCACGACTGTGAAGGATCGCCACATTCAAACTGTGGCTGACCATGCTAACCCTTTAAAGTACTAATTGTACGGGGAAGTAATGTAATCCTGGTTTTAAAATATAGTCATAGTTGGGCCCCCTTACCTGTCATTAATTATTAAATTAATCTCATTTAATGCATTGCATTAGACTTTAATCTCATTTGATTCTCTGATGGAGATGGCCATCAGATCTCAATGCGTCTTCTCTGCATTTTTCTATTATTCCTCTCTTGCTCGTTTCTCAGCTTTTAAGTCCACTTGTTATCACGGTGACGGATCACGACAAACACGTCTTGTTAAAAATCAGCTTTTCAGTTTGGTTGCATCCATATCACAATTATTGGTGGGAATCACAGGGTACCTTACAATACACGATACATGGCTCACAATAACGATAATACTATGATACAGCAATTCTGCGATAATCAATATATTGCTAGAAAATCCTGTACTCTAAAGATACATCATGATATCAGTCTAACTATGAATACAAAATACCCATAAAAAGGTTAAGTGCAGGTTCTTCTCTTTATTCACTGCAGGTCCAAGCAGTTAGAAAACAGTAATTTTTTTTTAGACTGTAAATTCAAATTACAGAACTATAAAACACCTATGAGTCCAGACTTTGAACTTAAACATGGCTGGGGCATCTGTTATTTTTCTCAAACTGCTGTCCGCAATCCTGTTGAAAACCTATTCCTCTTCGCCTAGTTAACTTATGTTGAAGTTTCCCTCATTAATGTTTTGAGCGCACCTCGGGGAACCATGAAGTAGCTCTGCTGGGATTGCTCGTTGATACGGTTGATAATGCTAGCATCGCTAATTTGCTACCTGTGTTCTCTGACCCTTCACCTCCTGAGCAGGGGCATTCACTCGCGCAGGTCATTTGTGGCCACAGATGCACTTTGAATACAATACACACACACACACACACACACACACACACACACACACATACACACACAGACATAGTGCATCTCACTATCTTTGTGGGGCCCCGTCATTGACATAATGCATTCCCTAGCCCCTTACCCTAACCTTAACCATCACCACTAAATGCCTAACCTTAACCCTTACCCTCACCCTAACCATAACCTAATTCTAACCCTAATCCTAAAACCAAGTCTTAACCCTCAAACAGACCTTTAAAGTTATGGGGTCCAGCATTTTGGCCCCACAACGCTGTCTGGACCCCACAAGTATACTGTATTCCCGCTTTTTGGACCCCACGAATGTAGTTAAACAAGGACACACACACACACACACACACACACACACACACACACATCCCTTCTATCATGATTGGCAGCAGCTGTCTAAAACAACATAATTCAAACCAGGTACCAAAGCGTCTTTGCCAATTTTAATGTTTTTGAGCATTTTTCTTTATGTTGTCACAGGCCATTGCTGCAACTCTTAATTGGTCCTTTAGGTACCTGTCACACTTGAGCATGCATGCTTTGAGAAATGTATATTGTGTGTCTTTAAAACTTTGTCTATAATAGCACCCCTTTTGTCTGGTTCAAGGTAATACTGATGGGTTGCCATGGTTTTGGTAGTGAGCACAGCCAATCCTCATCACAGCCCTGTGCTTTATCTCTAATTTCTGTTTATCTCGTCTCTTTCTGCTCTTCTCTGTAAAGGCATAAGATCGTGAGAGAAAGAGAACGTCTGAGTAAAAAGGAAAGATTGAGAGGAACTATTTATGTAGACTTATTCAATGCAAAAGACTGAGAAGGTAAACTCAAAAGGACACATAAACACACACAATACAAGTTTCAATTAGCACCACGGAGATATCAGGATAAGTAATACTTTCATCAGTTGTTTTAGGGCCCAAATTATTCACACATTTACAGGATCAGTTGCTAAAACACTCATTTACCTACTAGGACCCGCTCTTAAAAATTTTAAGGAATATACTTTATAAGAGAATTAGCAAAAATGTTATCCCCAATAACATAATTAGCCATGGCATCTTCCGTTTAGTTGTAAGTAAGCTCCAAGTGGATTGTTTCTGATGTTACATATAGCTACACCGCCAGGTTGGACACTTCATCCAAGTTAGCAAACTAACCTCCACAGCTCTGTGGAGGAACACCATTCTGGGATGGGAGAAAAACGTGATCTGGTTTGTTGGCATTTCTTTAAACCAATCACAATCATCTTGGCCGGTGCTAAGTGCCACACAATGACAGTGCCTCTGCAAAAAAGCCTCAGAAAGGAACTTGTTTTGGTAGAACGTGTACGTTCAAAAGTTGTTTTAGTCGTGCAACAGAAGACTCAGATTCGACAGATAGTCTAGCTAGACGTCTCGATTAACCTTGCAGAGATCTGAGGAGCAGTTAACCATAGTCATCACGAATCAACCAGAGTTTAGAATGCTAACACAAAGAAAGCGGAATGTGTGGTACGTCCGGCCTAAAAAGTGGGACATCTGGTTTGATTTTCCAGCGGCACCTGAACAGTCCCGGAAGTGGAATGTCGTCGATATCGACTAATACTCAGGGGACCCTGAATGTAAAAAGAAATGTGATGGCAATCCATCCAATAGTTGTTGGTGATATCTGATATTTCAGTCTGGACCAAAGTAGTGGACTGAGTGACTGACTGACATTGTCATCCTTAGGGCCACACCATTAACGGCTAAAAATTTTGAAATATACACACCCCTTACTCTGAGGTGCAGGATATAACACGCACAGCATAATGACACTGTTTGCAAATTAAAATAAATGTGATGTAGAAATCTATGAGATGCACCTCACCCCACCATTGGAGTCTTTATTAAATAATGTTGGTGGACAAAGGGTTAACCAAACAGGCTCGTTTGGCAGGAGAGTCAAATATTCTGTTTTTGTCAGGTCTGGTATGGGGCTGGAACTTCAAGTGTGTTACATTCAGTTATTGGCTGGGGCAGGTGTCTGTATCCTTTGGTCGAAGAAATTGGCAAAAGATTGTGTTTTGGCAGGAGAAAAATAGGGTAGAGTATGGGTAGAAGAGGGGGGAGACAAGGATTTTTGGCAGGTGTTTAAAGAGGGAGGTAGAAGAAGATGAGAGTCTTTTAGTCAATTCTGTAGTGGGGTCTCTCCCTGGCAATTTGATGGATGGAGCTAGTTTCTTCTCCAGAGAAGATTAATGAGGAGAGGTCAAACTGTGTGAGGCCTTTATACTCACACATATGCACAGATACACAGCCAGAGCCTCTCACCCATGAGTATACTTCCTTCTGCGTGGTGATACTGTTGGCGGTTGTAATTCGGTAGAAAGAAAATAGTTTCTAAATGAAAGTCCTCACAGGTCTGTGGATTATCTTGAGTAACAGGGTCATGATTTCTGAAATGAGACATTGGTGTTGAGTTTTTCAAATGTGTTTTTTTTGGCGCTTTGAGCACCACAAGCCAAGTGCTATTTAATTCCATTATATTGAAAAGAAGGCAGACATCTCTATGGCTGATAACTCCAACACTGGGAAACTCACACCAAAACTATCTAGGTTGATATATATATTGTGTGTTCCATTTACCTTTGGAACTCAGAACTTTATATATAACAGAGTGCCTGGGCAGTCACTCTCTCTCCTTTCTCAAGGTTGCTTGGTTTGTTTGGACTTTGTTAGTTACTTTAGCTTTCTTACATCGCTACACCTTCACACATCCATACACTTCACACATTACTGATAAACCGATAGCATGTTTAACTTTGTCTATTTAAATTACTTTAATTTAATTGAACAGACGTGTTCACCACATTTTGTCATACCTTTGAGCCAGGTCGTGACAATACACAAATAAGACAGAACTGCTAATAAACTGTATGTTACTACAGCTTTCACTACTGTTGATGTATGGAGCAGCCATGTTGGATTTTGAGCTTGGGGCACTGTGCAGTTGTCCGACTTTCCAACTTTGGAAATCCGACTTCGGGGGGGGGGGGGGGGGGGGGGTGTGTTTCCGACTTGGAACGCACTTATAGCACAACAGTTAAGAGGGAAAATATGTATTTTTGATATGGGGATGAACTGTCCCTTTAAGCAGTGGTTGGACAATTTCCCTTCTGTAAGGCATTTATCATAAGGAACATGCTTGAAATAGTCTTTATCATTGAATTTTGAAGGCAACCCTTACAGTATACATACACTTTGTAAAGTTTGGAGACCCCACTTTCTTGAACCTCCTTGAATTATTTTGGACATAGTCCACGACCTTCCACCGTCTGTTACCTTACACCTTCTTTGTGTTGGAATTTTAAACTCGATTTATGAGGACTATGGTAAACTGCTCCTCAGATCTCTGCAGGGAAATCCAGCTAGCTAAACTATCTGTCCAATCTGAGTTTTCTGTTGCACAACTAAAACAACTTTTTAACGTACACATGTTCCACCAAAACAAGTTCCTTCCCGAGGCTATTTTGTGCAGCACTTAGCACTGCCCATGATGATTGTGATTGGTTTAACGACATGCAAATAAACCAGAGCACGTTTTTCTCCCATCCTGGTATGCTGTGTGGACTCGTGAGACTCTCCTTCGTAGCGCTGTGGAGGAAGGTCTGGCAGTGCAAGACTATTTTGGACATGAAATCAACATAGTGCTGTTTAGGGTAGTTGTCAACACCTTCTGGAAGCAGCACGTCAGCAGCACAGCTCCAGTCCCACATCAGCATCTACACTGGATGTGTTTGGCCACAGTACTGCCGTGCATTACACACACTTAACTGAAGTGTGTGGTACATGTGAATATGGGGGAATTAAGGGAAACATATCAAGCAGACCGGTGTGAGGAATGAGAAATATTTTTCAGAGTCTCTCTGCGTACAGAGGTTTGGTCAGTTTGGTCCACTTCAACAGGATCATAGCACAGGGGAAGTTAACAGTTTGAAACCTTTTGACTGACAGATGTACAAGTGGTGTCCAGCAGTGAGATTTTTTTCTGCTCTGTGGAAAGAACTGGCACTTTCTTAAGGATGACCTCAAATATGTACATCCACTGCTTGGCCACCATATTTATATGTTCTCTTGCCTCTTGTGGTCCTGGGATGTGGTTGCAAGTATTCTGAATGGCGTAACCCCATTCATTTCTTAGCCATTGATGTCAATGTGTGTGATGGTTGCTTCTTGACTATTGTTGATGCATTGTTTAAAGGAGAGGTCAGGTGTACTGTTTTCGTTACTTTCAGTCAGATATCTTATATCTTGCTTTCTGAAGGAATGAGTATAGGTGCCAGGATTAATGTTGACGTTCGCTAAAGAAATATAATTATGTTATCCAACAATTCAGCTTCTACTCTCAAGCTAAACACAGACAGTGACCCGTAATTTTGTGAACAGGTGAGTGAATCCTACTTCTGAATGATTCACTGGTGTGCAGTGGATTGCACAGATAGCTGCGGGAATGCTAAGGGAGCAGAAACAAGAGCGGTTCTGTTTGTTTAGAAATGGCAATTGGATTTACTGAGGAGAGTCAGAGTGTTGTGTTACTGCAACGCAGAGTGACATGGACACCATTAGCCTTGTGATAGAAAAGAATGACACCTGCTACCATGGTAACTGTACATGGCAAAGATGGTGTGACCTCAAAACACTCGCAGTCAAAAATTAGAGAGTAATGTCTTTAAAGAAAAACGTTTTTGTTGACAAAATAACTACTAAACCAATAAAGATCAAATGATTACATTTTGACCAAAACTAATACACATTTTTCTTAAAGTGCTCATATTATGCTCATTTTCAGGTTCATAATTGTATCATTTCACGAACTGCCGTGAGACTTGGTTGATTTAGAGGTTGTACCAGAATAGGTTTACGTCGTTTAATTTTCACCTTATATTTGTTGCACATTGTTGCAGCTCCTCTTTTCACCCTGTGTGTTGAGCTCTCTGTTTTAGCTACAGAGTGAGACATCTCACTTCTGTTATATCTTTGTTGGGAGTCGCACATGCGCCGTAAGTACTACTAGCTTGTCAGTTGCAGAGTATGAGGGAGTGCCATGCTAGCAGCTAGGCGAGCATTATAACGTGTTACAAAGTGACGCACATTCGTCATGGAAGTAAAGGCTGGACTACAATAGCGCTGTTTGGAGCAGTTTGTGAAGCGGTCTTTCTGTTGCCAATGGTAAGTCCCTTTGAAAGATCAAAGACTTTGGGCTTTTTCACTTTGTAAACCTATAACATGCCCAAAAATACATGTAAAACAATAAAGGAAAGGGGAAACGCCAAAAAGCATAATATGAGCACTTTAAAAGACTCTTAACTAAATCAAAATCAGGGGCTAAAATTAACACTGCAGCCCACCTGTCGCTGCAGGATGTAGGCATTATTATTTTCGTTTCTGTTGGGAAACTTGCAAACATTGGCAAATGCTGTTTTACTCAATTCCAGGTTTGGGGGGGAGGGCGCTGCTGACACACTTTGTTAGAAGCATACTGACCTAATCCATACACAACAAAATGTCCAGTGTTACATATGTATGATTGGGACCGACTGTATACACATTATGTTTGGGTAAAATCTCCCCTAAGCAGAGATAGCAGGGCTTTGTTTTCTGTCTCTGCCCAACCTGATCTCACAGAATTCCATGAAATGAACACTCAACAGATTAACTCAAAATCTGTGGCAGTTTCACGGAATCGCCGAAAATAAGGAAAAGGTCGTGGTTGGGCCTAAGTGACATGACACGCGGGACAACAATGGGACAGTTGGGTTTAGGAAAAGAAGAACGGGACAGTTGGGTTCAGTAAAAGAAGAATGGGACAGTTGGGTTTAGGAAAAGAAGAAAGTGAAGGTTGGGTTAAGGAAACGTGACACTCGGGACACAATCCCCGGTCTCCTGGGGGAAAGTCCTGTGTTGTTTGACCCATCCACCACCCCAACCAACCTCCCTATGCGGATTTTCGGCCTTTCATACTACTCTCTACCGTAGCCACTCTTAAAGCTACATCATCTTCTCATTGACTTTAAATTGTAATTGTTTTCCGTGGTGGCCACATGGAATTTTCACACATTCCATGCCACCACCACATAATGCGGTGTTAACAGTTTGTGATCATTGCACGGAATTCTGTGAGACCAAGCTGCTCTGCCGGTACTTTCCATGCATAATATGCTGGTGAATGTCTCAAACAGTTTACAGTTGATGGGAGAGAGTTTACAAAGACACATTCTGCTGTGTATTTAATCTTTTGTTCCCTGCCTCTGCAGTCTCATACTCACTTTAGCACATAGTGGACAAAGCAGGCTACATCCTCCTTGTTCTCATACGTAGCACCTGATTAGCATAAAAATATATTTTTTTTAAAAACATATGGAGATGAAAAAAGTGCTCACCCACTTCCTGTCTCTGTCTCAACGTATCTCGCTCTCTTTCTCCAACTTTCTCTATTTTTCAGTGTCAACAGCTCTCTCTTCTTTCTGATGTCCTCTTATAGGTCAAGGTTTATGAAAGGTGGAACATCCGTTGTGTCATCAAAAATGCGTTCTCTCTAGCCAACTACATATTTTCATCACGCTTTCAAACAGAAACGCTCTACCTTGACGGAGGAGAATGTAATGAAAACACGCCTCTCTTAGTGACCTTGAGGATGAAAGATCTTTTGTGGGGATAAAATTCAATTCAGCTCAATTCAATATTTAGTTAGATGCAGTATAATTGAAGGCGCTTTCTTGGCGTGGATAGCACAAACTGCCTCAGCAAGGAGACATGAAGATCAGCGAAATAAGTGTGGATGATGAGTTGTGAATATTACCATCCTTTTTAGGAAAGTGGCATGTATGTTTACGCAAAGTCATGATGCCATGTTGATGTCCCTGAGTGTGCGTATTTCCGGCCTATGAGCGTGTGTGTAAGTGTAAAATAAAAAGTAAAAAATGTAAAAGAATTTTGCCGTGGATTATTAAAGTAATTCTTCTTCTCGTCTGCAAAGAAAATAGCTAAGTTATACGCAAATTTTGACTTTACTCTGACTGATATTTTGGAGGAAAGAAACTGGGAGGAAATCAACAAGCCTTCATTTCCGCTGATTCTATTCTCGTTGAAACATACAACCTAGGATAATATAGCGTATTAATTTGATTTTCTTTAAAATGTTCAGCCCTGATAATTAGGATGCTTACTTGTAAGCACCCTGCAATTTCGTGGTCAGTGTATAGTAAGTAAAATAATCATCACCTGCCGTACTGAAACAAAACCTCTGCCTCAAACACTCTCTCTCTCTCTCTCTCTCTCTCTCTCTCTCTCACACACACACACACACACACACCACAGGTTACCGCAGGTGTTAGGGTTTCAACAGAATTATACTGTCAATTCCAGGAGGACTGATACTGAGTTGCGTGTATGTGCATGTGTGTCAGAGAGTGATAGAGAGAGAGATTACAGGAACCCATCGTCTCCTTCCTTCATTGTTTCTCTGTCTTTTCATCTGTCTCTCTCTCTCTCTCCTGGGCTACTACAGTTGATTCTTTTAATGGAAAATTCAAACAGATCACCCCCCTCTTTTCCGCCTTTCTCGCTGTCTCATTTCCCAACCTGCCTCCTTTTCTTCTGTCCTCTCTCTGTATCCTTCTTTCTGCCTCCCTCCCTCCCATCAGCCAAAACATCACAAAGCGTTTTTCTCCTCTCTGTTTTGTTGTCTGTGTTACTGATCAACGCGATGGAAAGGCCAGAGAGAGGGAGGGAGAGGGAGGGAGAAAGACGGGGTGACGGGGATGAAGGGAGACAGAAAGCAGTAAAAGAGAGGAGGTGAAAGAGCGAAAGGGAAAGTATTTTCTCAGTATTTCTACCTTCATTCCTCTATCCATTTCTTTCCCACCTCCCCCCCATGTCTTCTACCTCCCGCTTTCCCTCCCAGCCTCGCAGGCCATATTCCCATTTGAGAGGGAACGTGTCATACCAACATACTGTATGGCAGTCGTGTCATCAACCAACTCAAAGTCCAGGAAAAAAAGAATGGAGACCACAAATAATTTAGGGATTAAAATGTGTCAAGTCCGAGTCAAGTCTCGAGTCCCCAGTTTTCGAGTCTTGGACAGCATTGGATATTGGATATCAAAAAACTTTGAATAAAACTAAACTACAAAAGAACAAAGAAGAAAGATTGCTGGATATACCAAGCAATCTTTTCTTCACCTTCCTGTAGTCCGAGCGTATATCTGACAGGAACATTGCAACTGTTGTGTTTAAAAACAAACAAAAAGAAAAAGCCAGACACGATATGGTATTAAGTTGATGTGAGCTGTAAATTTACCACTTCTAAACAAGCAGAACATAACTTAATCTCGGAGTTTCCTCCACAGCGCTGTGCACATAGTATGGGAGATTATCTCGGAGCTGACCGGGCAAAGACAGCAGTTTTCATCAGACTCACCCTGGGTCCAGTTAATGAAGTGTGCTGCTAACTACTAACATTAGGCCTACCATCTGCAAAATACCCCCGCAATGACATCCATACTTCAATGTTAACCATCAAGTCACTAAGCTTGAATGGAAACATTTCATGAACACTTCTGCTGAAATGTTCAATTCGTTAATGATAATAATTGTCTTTTGATAGTCATAGTTAATATTTAATAATAAGCTATTGCACTGTTCACAGTCTACCATAGCACCTTTAAGACATTTTTATAACTTTTTATAACTATAATTTCTGTGAGTTATTTTTATGTATGTGAGATACAGTGGGGCAAAAAAGTATTTAGTCAGCCACCAATTGCGCAAGTTCTCCCACTTAAAAAGATGAGAGAGGCCTGTAATTTTCATCATAGGTACACTTAAACTATGAGAGACAAAATGAGAAAAAAAATCCAGAAAATCACATTGTAGGATTTTTAATGAATTTATTGGTAAATTATGATGGAAAATAAGTATTTGGTCAATAACAAAAGTTCATCTCAATACTTTGTTATATACCCTTTGTTGGCAATGACAGAGGTCAAACGTTTTCTGTAAGTCTTCACAAGGTTTTCACACACTGTTGCTGGTATTTTGGCCCATTCCTCCATGCAGATCTCCTCTAGAGCAGTGATGTTTTGGGGCTGTCGCTGGGCAACATGGACTTTCAACTCCCTCCAAAGATTTTCTATGGGGTTGAGATCTGGAGACTGGCTAGGCCACTCCAGGACCTTGAAATGCTTCTTACGAAGCCACTCCTTCGTTGCCCGGGCGGTGTGTTTGGGATCATTGTCATGCTGAAAGACCCAGCCCCGTTTCATCTTCAATGCCCTTGCTGATGGAAGGAGGTTTTCACTCAAAATCTCACGATACATGGCCCCATTCATTCTTTCCTTTACACGGATCAGTCGTCCTGGTCCCTTTGCAGAAAAACTGCCCCAAAGCATGATGTTTCCACCCCCATGCTTCACAGTAGGTATGGTGTTCTTTGGATGCAACTCAGCATTCTTTCTCCTCCAAACACGACGAGTTGAGTTTTTACCAAAAAGTTCTATTTTGGTTTCATCTGACCATATGACATTCTCCCAGTCCTCTTCTGGATCATCCAAATGCTCTCTAGCAAACCTCAGACGGGCCTGGACATGTACTGGCTTAAGCAGGGGGACACGTCTGGCACTGCAGGATTTGAGTCCCTGGCAGCGTAGTGTGTTACTGATGGTAGCCTTTGTTACTTTGGTCCCAGCTCTCTGCAGGTCATTCACTAGGTCCGTGGGGTCAAAATGATCACAAGAACGGTGAGCAAAAATCCCAGAACCATACAGGGGGTATGGTTCTGGGATTTTTGCTCACCGTTCTTGTGATCATTTTGACCCCACGGGGTGAGATCTTTTGTGGAGCCCCGGATCAAGGGAGCTTATCAGTGGTCTTGTATGTCTTCCATTTTCTTTTAATTGTTCCCACAGTTGATTTCTTCACACCAAGCTGCTTACCTATTGCAGATTCAGTCTTCCCAGCCTGGTGCAGGTCTACAATTTTGTTTCTGGTGTCCTTTGACAGCTCTTTGGTCTTGGCCATAGTGGAGTTTGGAGTATGACTGTTTGAGGTTGTGGACAGGTGTCTTTTATACTGATAACAAGTTCAAACAGGTGCCATTAATACAGGTAACGAGTGGAGGACAGAGGAGCCTCTTAAAGAAGAAGTTACAAGTCTGTGAGAGCCAGAAATCCTGCTTGTTTGTAGGTGACCAAATACTTATTTTACCGAGGAATTTACCAATAAATTCATAAAAAAATCCTGCACAATTGGTGGCTGACTAAATACTTTTTTGCCCCACTGTATGTGTGTGTGTGTATGTGTGTTTGTTGTGTTATGGTTGTTTAAGTTACTGGATGACTAAAATTTCACTCAGGATGAATAAAGTATCTATCTAGCTATCTATTTTCTATTGCAGGTGGAGGACACACGCCCTGCCCCCTGCATGAAACAGACCAAATATATATTAGTGTCAAATTTTTATGACCTATTACACATAAAAGTAGTCAGAAACTTCAGCTAACTTCCGAGTCCTATTTTCATAAATGCTTGAATCTGATTGTATAAATCCTAGAGACCAAATCCAAGTCCAAGTCATCAGTACGCAAGTGTAAGTCGAGTCCGGAGAATCGCGACTCCAGTCGGGCTCGAGTCCGAGTCCAGGACTGTGTCACTGGTGTGTGGAAATCAAATCTATTAGAAGACAACCAAATCAAAGAAAAACCTGCTGGCTGTGAGGACACAGAAAGAGAACATGAACTGCATCCAGCCCTTTGATGTAGCAATCAGGACAAGTGGATTCAGGTGTGGCTCATTCTTCTTATTCTGCCACTCTGACTCCTAAATAGAAACAAGGAAAATACCCACAGAGTAAGAGGGGTCATCTCAGCAATCACTCTGCAGGTGACAGAAGACTAAAAAAATTAGAAAGTAGAAGAGAGGGAGAACTGTACTTTCCCATGTTGTACTATGTGTTTTCGCAATACTATGTCTCAGTATGGTCATGCTATTGAACCCTATTTGAATTGAATTGAGGACGAAGGATCCAAGAAAGAGAAGACATAAAAGAAGAGAGCAACACAAAAAAGATGTAAGACATGAGCACGTGTGTGTGTGTGAAGGAGAGAGCGAGAGGAGAGGAGAGAGAAACATGACAGTAAAGAAATTTATAAACCAAATACCTACGCAATGAACAGATATCCGAATAGTCCAGCCCTACTTATTTTGATGCAAAGATTTGTACATCAGCAGAAATGTAGCACGGCGTGGAAGTGAAAGCAGTGTTCGGTTTAATGTTTTAATGTGAAAGTGCAAGACAAATATTTTGTCCCTAAAATCAATGCATAATCGTGATAAATAATCGTAAACTCTATATTAATCCCAAAAAAATTGTCTTATCATTTTGGCCATAATCATGCAGTCCTATTGGCAGTTTTGTAGGTTTTTAAGCCAAATAAATGAAAGATAACCGTTATCATATAAAAAAGCACTTCAGAAAACCACACATTCACCAGATTGGATTTTATTTTCACATTGGCTGGTGGAGGAAAAGTACAGAGTTTACGTGTAGTCACATCTAAGTTTTGGCTTGTGTCTTGCCAGTGTCCATACCTGCACCCAAAAAAATAATTACAGCAATTTGGGTAAACATTGCAGTTAGGGGGGATGTCAGACTGATATGAAACTCTGTTCTCTTCCACTTTCGTGGTGTATGCTGGGAAGACACATATTACATAAAAGATTCAATAGTTAAAGGTAGAATATGTAATGAGTATTGACTTACTGTATGTAAACACACAGTGTTCAAAGTTGGCCCCTCCTCTCCAGCTCAACAGCCAGAGAAAGAAAGAAAGAGCGCAGCAGTGGTCGAGCGAGCTAGAGAGTTAATGACGAGTGGGAGCGCCGAACAAAGCAGTAATCAGAGGAATAAATGCTCTTTTCTCATTGTTTTTCGCAGCGGATATCTATAATAAACACACAGTGTATCTTATGCGTCGGTATGAGACACGACAGGCAAACTGCGGTTAGGAAAGAAAGCACTCTTATTGACTCTGAGTTACACACCCATGTGGGCCCAAAAGGCTTTGTTGACACCTAGAAGCTTCCCGAACAATGGTCCAGACTCACCAAAATATGGAGAAAAGAGAACTACAGGCAGAGGGCAGGTTCTCAGCAGATACAGACACCACCACACACTTCTAGTGGGTTATAGGTGAAGATTGAGAGGGATTACTTTAGTATTAGTCTACTCTTTTTTTGAGGAAAGCGTGGCATATTATATCTTTAAGATAGATAGATAGATAGATAGATAGATAGATAGATAGATAGATAGATAGATAGATGAGAAAAGACAGGAAGTGAGTCATACCATTTAGTCATCTAGCCTCTTGGATTCCCTGACAAACATCAAAATGACCTGACTGACCAATCAGCTTAGTGACATTAACACAGTGATTAACCAGCAGCTTGGTACCAGGCTACACCAGCAGCGCTGGAGATGAGGATGCACATGTATTTATGCACAAGAGACGCTCACCAGAGCATGAGAGCACGAGCAGGGACGGGTCAATGTGTCTTTTTTTTTTTCCATCTGTAGCTTTACAGACTTATCAGTAGCACTTTATAATAACTATCCATAATTCGTCATTTATTAAGCACTAGTTAACTATTAGTTAATGGTTTGTTCATCATTACTTATTAATTGTTCATACATAGTTCATCATGAGTAAAGCATTTGTTCACACAGTTATAAATGGTTTGTTCATAGTAAACCAGCCTATTAGTTAATGGTTTGTTCATCATTATTAATTGTTCTTAACATAATTTATCATCAGTAAAGCATTTGTCCACACAGTTATAAATGGTTTGTTCATAGTAAATAAGCCTATCTTGAAAAATATGTTTGTAAGTAGATGATTTATACTTGATCGATAATGAAACAACCATTTGTAAATGAAATAATTTTCCCATTATGAACCAGTTGCTAACTATTGCTAAATGCTTTGTTCATCATATGTAAAGCATTGCTCCTATGTTAAATCTCATAAATAAAGCATTTGTATACACACTCATAAATGGTTTGTTCATAGTAAATAAGGCTCTTGAAAATTATGTTTATAAATAGAAGTTTGATACTTAATAAGTATTGCAAAAAACATTGGCAAATTAAATATTTTTTCCATTTATAAACTATTTACAAACTATTAGTGATTTCATTGTTTATCATTTGTAAATCATAGTTCCTACATTCATTCTAATCAGTGCAGCATTTGTAAATACAGTTAGTAAATGGTTTGTCCATAGTAAGTAAGGCCACTTTACTGTTCATAAGTTTCTTTTTTTAATAATTCCTAAATTATGCATTAACCATTTGTAAATGAAGTCATTTTACCATTATTAACTAGGTACTCAAGAACGTAAAAGGTTGTTTAAAACTAGGAAGTTAATGATTAACAGACTATCTACAACTACATTTGTTCATGCCTTAAATAAAATGTTATGATTTAGAAAATGGCCTAAACTAATAGCTGGGGTGTTAATACATCTGTTACAAATACTTACCAATAATGTAATTCAGGAGTTACTGCTGGTTAGTTAAGTATATTGTGTGAGCCCATCTAAAGTGAGCACTTTCTATGCTTTACAAAGCATTTATAAATGAGTTGCAAAGGCTAACAGAACCTGGACACACACATGTATTGCTCTATTTGGACATGCCTTCAGAAATATGCCTACGGATAGTTAGTGTGTTAATGCATCTTTAACAAGCACTTACCAACACATCAACTCATGATTAACTCATGAGTTACTACTCATTAGTTGACTACATGGCGTGAGCCCATCTAAAGTGAGGACTTGCTATGCTTTACAAAGCACTTATAAATGAGTTGCAAAGGCTAGCAGATACAAAGAGACACGAGTAAAAAAAAGTATTTGTAAGCCTTATTATGATGTAGTAAGAATGTACATTTATGAAATAGGTCATAGTAGTGTTATGTAGTTGATATCAGTGTGAATTTGGACCAGAACCAAAAAAAAACTATATTGTTAAGAGCCAGAATATTGAACATCAATAAAGAGACTAGGAAACCAGGACACAGTTTGAGAAGTGTATTAATATACACAGAAACATGGCATACATACAGATAAACACAGGTATGAAAAATAACAACTAAAATAATAAAGTGTGCACATAACAGAAACACTTTCAGTTCTATGAGCTCAACTGTTCTTTGATGACAAGAGTTCAGAGATGTTCAACGTTGGCGCCCATATGAGTTTGGTTTCTGTTTGTCCTACCACCATGAAGAAGGACTCCAGGCCAACCCGTCTAAGTTCAGAGTCTGGATCCTGTAGCCCACCACCCAGCCAACTGAACTGGGGACCTCTCAACCCTGGACGTCTCTGGGATCTGAAGAGTCTATGTGATCCAATATCCCTCTCTGGACCGGACCTCTCCTGTGTAGCGTTTCTCAAATCTCCACCTCCTCCACCTGTAGATAAGGCCAAATCATTTCTCTCAATTACTATTCAGTAATAAAATCAATTGCTAAGGTTACAATGAAAATAAAATCAGGTAATATTTGAGTTAATCCATATTGAAATATCTAAATCTCTATTCAGTTGTAAAACCGTTCTTAAATGTCTTCTCTTAGGTATCAAAAGTATATAAACCCCTTTCAGGTATTATTATAGGCAATAATAGGCAATTAATAGGCAACCTTTATACAAAAAATACATTTCTAATTTAAGTTTTATGGAACCTACCTTAGTAACATTAACGCTATCCTAAATAAAATTGCATAAATTGCATGTAAACATCTCTCAAATTGTATTATTTTCCCATAACTTAAGCTAGAGTGTTGTAATCTAGAGGCATTAAGACATGCGTGCTTATTTATCCTTCCCTGTACTGGTAACAGTAGAAAGAATGCACTCAAAATTAGCTTCTTAAAGTTAGCTACTTCACCATAAACTCCAGTTAAACAATTAAACTCACAATTTGTACTAACATTCATACAACAAAATACCCACAGCTATCAATAGTGTTGAAAAGCAACATTACGTTCCATAACCAATAGATAGCATCATTAGCCTTTTCACAGGCAATATGCAGTAGTCCGCTAGCCTTTTGTGGCTAATTGCCCTATTAGCATATGAATACAGCACCTTAGCTAACCCGTTAGCTTTGCACTATTAGCACCGATTAGCATGGATGCTAGCGAACTCAAGGCCTAGTGCTTAGGAATGACTCACCTAACAGAATTCACTGCCTTTAACTACATCTCTATTCACAACAAGTCATAGCCAGTAGTAGATAATATTTAGTATGTAGAATTGATTTAATTCACAAAATGTCGTTCTTTTTCTCTTACCGAGTGAATAACTACAGCCTCTTACGTTCCGATGCAGGCGCCGAAAGGGACGTGAGGAAACAGACGTAAATTTAGCGACCTAACGAGGTTGGTAAGTGCTTGTTAAAGATGCATTAACACACTAACTATCCGTAGGCATATTTCTGAAGGCATGTCCAAATAGAACAATACATGTGTGTGTCCAGGTTCTGTTAGCCTTTGCAACTCATTTATAAATGCTTTGTAAAGCATAGAAAGTGCTCACTTTAGATGGGCTCACACAATATACTTAACTAACCAGCAGTAACTCCTGAATTACATTATTGGTAAGTATTTGTAACAGATGTATTAACACCCCAGCTATTAGTTTAGGCCATTTTCTAAATCATAACATTTTATTTAAGGCATGAACAAATGTAGTTGTAGATAGTCTGTTAATCATTAACTTCCTAGTTTTAAACAACCTTTTACGTTCTTGAGTACCTAGTTAATAATGGTAAAATGACTTCATTTACAAATGGTTAATGCATAATTTAGGAATTATTAAAAAAAGAAACTTATAAACAGTTAAGTGGCCTTACTTACTATGGACAAACCATTTACTAACTGTATTTACAAATGCTGCACTGATTAGAATGAATGTAGGAACTATGATTTACAAATGATAAACAATGAAATCACTAATAGTTTGTAAATAGTTTATAAAGGGAAAAAATTATTAAGTGTCAAACTTCTATTTATAAACATAATTTTCGAGAGCCTAATTTACTATGAACAAACCATTTATGAGTGTGTATACAAATGCTTTATTTATGAGATTTAACATAGGAGCAATGCTTTACATATGATGAACAAAGCATTTAGCAATAGTTAGCAACTGGTTCATAATGGGAAAATTATTTCATTTACAAATGGTTGTTTCATTATCGATCAAGTATAAATCATCTACTTACAAACATATTTTTCAAGATAGGCTTATTTACTATGAACAAACCATTTATAACTGTGTGGACAAATGCTTTACTGATGATAAATTATGTTATGAACAATTAATAATGATGAACAAACCATTAACTAATAGGCTGGTTTACTATGAACAAACCATTTATAACTGTGTGGACAAATGCTTTACTCATGATGAACTATGTATGAACAATTAATTAATAATGATGAACAAACCATTAACTAATAGTTAACTAGTGCTTAATAAATGATGAATTATGGATAGTTATTATAAAGTGCTACCGGCTTATCACATGTCATAGTAAGTGTGTGGGTGGTTAAGCGGGTGTGCTGTGACCCTGACTGCTCCATCTCTTTCTCTAGGGTGCCTTTTACCTAAGTGTGTGTATGTGGTTATGGAAAGCCAGGGAGGCCCAAAACATGTAAAATTTATATCTGAAGTAACACGTCAAGAGTTTGTAAATTTCACATGCTTCTTAGGTCCCCCACATTGTGCCATGGTGGCTGGTTATTTGCAAGGTGCGTCCTCATACGGGTGGTTTGCTTTTAACACACACAGCCAAACTGAATGTATATTATATACATGTATAGTATAGTGTAATAGTATACCGAATTTGTGTATGCGAGACATACTAACCTGCCCTATAATTCCTTGCTGTGGTGGTGTAAATGTCTCCTCAATAAACCCTTTTCAAATTTTATTTCCCTTCTTTCTCTAATGGAGAGTGAGTATGAATTCTGGTCAAAACGAGGAATTAAGGATTCTGTCATCTCCCCTTTCCTCCGCCACACGCCTGGCCGGAATGGTCCAGAAATGTCATGTCCTGCTGATAATGAGGTGTGTGTGTGTGTGTGTGTGTGTGTGTGTGTGTGTGTGTGTGTGTGTGTGTGTGTGTGTGTGCGTGCGTGTGTTACGCCTAAGAGGAGTTTAGGGCTTGCATGTCTACAAAAGGAGGAGTGCGCACACACCCACACACACACACCCACACACACACACACACACACACACACACACACACACTGACATTTAGCAGGACCATAGACAATTTTGTTTCAGTGTCTGGCCTTTAGACTGCCCGGTCCTGATTCTTTTTCTCCCTCCCTCTCTCTCTCTCTCTCTCTCTCTCTCTCTCTCTCTCTCTCTCTCTCTCTCTATCTCTCTCCCCCTCTTTCTCTCTCTGTCTCAAACACACACAGACACACACACACACACACACACACACACACACACACACACACTTTTTCTTTACCTGCCCATCTTTATTATTCTCTCTTTACTTAATTTTACAGTTTCTCCCTTTCTTTCTATCTGCCCACAGGTCCCTAATGTTGAAATTTACAAAACATGAAAAAAAGATTTCATTTCAATACAGGATCAACAGAGCATAGCCTGGTTCAATTTGACATTTGTCTTTCATACATGTTCTCATTCTCTCCCTTGCAAAACTTTTTTAGCCCCAGTTGACAGCCTGGGTGACGTTTGCAATCAAAGTGGCCACATTTAAATGGCTTAACAGGCTGTGTGGCAATCACTGTTACCAGCCTGACCCACTTGTGTTCTAAAACATCTTTTTAAATTACCCAGTGTGTTAAAATGGCTCTGCAGCCTTTTGGTACTTTGACTTAATTTTATAGGAGACTAAATTTGAAAAGGTACAGTCAATGATGTCATTTTATTTCATTTTAAGAAATTCCATAATAACTAGGCCTGTCAATCAATTAAAATATTTATCAGGGTTAATTGAATGATTGTAATCATACGTAAAGGACAAAATAAGTAGCAGTATTCTGAAGTGGACAAAAATGCTTGCTTTATGTCCGCAGCTGCGCCCGCTCCATAGTGGAATTCAAGAAAACAACAGTTATGTTGTCGTTACGGCAGCTGAGGGTCTGAAGTTCTTTAAAAAGCCCAATAATTGTGATGGCACAATGGCCGTAGTGTTTTTTTCGTGGCCTCTGCAGGTACTGCGGGGGTAAAAAAATCTGCTTTGTGTGGTGTTGTCTTGAAAAGTGATCGCAGTGTCTCTGGTCATGCCCTTATGAAAAATAATCTACAAGCTTGTTCTGTATATTTGTATAATTATATTAAAAAAAAGAAAATTAAAGAATAAAATGAAATGGTATTAAATATATTAGCATTAAAAACTATGATGGGTAATAATTAGAGCTTTCAAATTAACAACCTGCCAACAGGTTAACAGGCCATTAAATAGCCATTTTCAGTTGTCATCTGGAGCATAGATCTGAGATGGTATGACCCCTCTTCACCTCCTAATTGGCTCAGTAGGTCGTCCACTGGTAAGCTATATCGCCACAGGGAGGTTAAAAATTGTTAGGCAACGACCTCTAGTGGCCAGATTAATCATGATGGGAGCAAAGGAGGAAGTCAGGTGAGGTAAAGTGTGACTAAGTCTCTGAGGGAGGAGGACAGAGTGAATGGTGGGTCGAACAACACAGGAGACAACTCTTTGTGTCCCATGTTGCTATAGTGCGTAGTTTCTGTCGCCCCCATGAGGAATTCTAAGTAATAACAACAACACTGTTGTTGCATCCACATGACGCAAGCCTTCTGTGATCGCTCACCACCCCCATTCCTCCTCCACTCAGCTGCCAGTAACCAAGGAGGACACGGAGGATTAAAAAAGCATGATGGATTCTTCAGAAGAGGTAATTATCTTCACTTGAGCTTCTGCGTGCGAAAGTCGCCGGACGACAGAAATACAGAGAGAGTTTTGTGGAGCTGATAGGCTTAACAAGCTTTGTAGCAACTCATTTGGCAATGGCTTGAATGTACGTTCATTGATATGAAATACAGTGGTTGTGCACTATAACTTTAACTTACTTCCCAATCAAGTAGTTGTGCTGCTTAGACCTAACCAAGTAGTTATGTTGCAATTCACAACGCTAACTACGTGTTTAAAACTGTGACTGAAAATGTGGGTAGTTGCAGTTTGCCCCGCCTGAAGCATTACATTCGTAGTGATACAAACTGATATCAGTCATTTAATGGGCTGATAGCATTCCAAACAGGTGCCATCCACCGATTGGAACCCAGGGCCTTCATCTGTGAACTGCTCCTGAGTAACAGTCCAAGAGAGTCTGATAAGTATGAATAAGCCTTATGACCAATGAACATACTACATACACATCGTACCACATAGAAACATTACCAAAGGAGTACTGCTAGCTTTGAGACCAAGACTCTAACAATGCTCCACAGAGCCTCAGTTACTTTTATCATGAATGCTGTAGTGATGCACTGATGCCATTGAGCAAAGCATTTAACCCTAAAATTGTTAAGTGGTTTAACGTGGAAAAACAATTTGCGCGTGTGTATGGTTGAGTGTGTGTGTGTGTGTGTGTGTGTGTACA